>JAUOZQ010000808.1:0-23155 GCA_030710315.1 Anomotaenia brevis | reverse complement strand
CAATATTCCGCTCTATTTTTCTGGAAGAAACACGTCTCGAATCACAAAAGACTTCATTAAGTAACATAGCTTTAGTGGAAGATAAACAGACAATTCCACTACGGCAGGATATTTTCAAATATATTATTCGGGAAAAGACTTATGACTTTACGTTTAGTCCTGTATTTTGTAAAGGGTTTATTTAATATGACAGTACACGGTTGCTTTAAAATAAGTTTCGAGCAAAAAAGGAGATAGTATTCAAATGCTCTTCATTCTAAAGATGCCTCTTTTAGGTGACTATAAGTGGCTTTTAAAGTTGAAAATCTCCCTGCTTCAAACAAGGAAAAGAGCTGCGAAAAGTGACCACTTCTTCTTAAGGGGAGTAAAGATCATTCCATTCGGATCCATCTAATAAGAAAAATTTAGGGCTTGACTAGGTTGACCAAAATCAAGCCTTCACATGGACCCAATTGCTCGCATTTCATTAGAGGCCATCACTTTTCAAGTGGCAAATACACCTTCTTTATCGTTTTTTAGAGTGGTAAAACCTAGCATGTGCAAAATTCTAATGCATAGAATTGTCGAAGCACTTTCCTGACACCCCTTTACCTCCATTGGCCTTTGGCACTCTCTCCGAATCTGTTGTCATCATGTTAACATTTATACCAATGATTTTTCTCTTATAAAACTAAAAGAGAATAAAATTAACTATTATATTTCTAAAAGTGGTTATTTGTGAATGTATGCAAACGCAACCAATTAAAGTGCAACATTGGCTTCACGGAGGCTTCGAGTGCAGAGACAAATGTGAAAATATATATAAAATTAAATTTAAAGCTACCATCTTTACCTCTCTGTTACTTAAATCTCCACCAATGTATTTAGACAGCTTGAGTAATGTATTGGTCTATGCCCGCCTCCTCGACAAATATGTAGACCTGTACAGGTATAGGCCTTCAGGAACTGTGTTATGATCGACCATTTTAGCATTCCTAGTGCTCAGGTGGTACCAATTCTAATTACTAAGCCATATTTTGCAGACCCTAGCTATAGGCACACGTTGTATGGCAAAAGTGGTTAAATTCCAAAAGCGTCCAGGGTAAGAGAAAACCAAGGTCGGAGGTACACACTTGGATTATGATAAATAACCAGCACGGATGGGTGAAGTGTTGCTTGGGCGCTGCCGTACTCTAAACGATTAGTGCTTGATCTGTGGTCGCTATCGTCCTGTCATTGAAAGGCGTAAGCTTAATCGCAACAAGTTCTCCGAAATGTTCACAAGATCACAGCTTTACTGTGGCACTTGTTTCTCTGTAAAGTGAATAGATGAAGTCCTTGATTCAAAATCCTTGATAATTTACTGAAAGCACCCTCTGCTATCGATGAATCAAATTTTGAAAAGGGCCCCCTAAGCTTCACAACCACATGAAAGAGCCCTTAGGTCTATCGCTGTTTCCAGAAAATCCTAAAGTAGCACTTCTATGTTACATAAGAATTGCAATATATGATAATTAACAAAAAGGTGATTCTTAATGGGTGATAAAAGTGTCTTCATGAAGGACACGATGTCGGTTTAACTATGTAAATCACCAATATCATAGATACACAAAAATCAAAAACGTATTTCCATTTTTGTAGTCAGTGAAATCATAATATCACCATGGTTAAAAGTCGACAAGTACTAACCTACTCCTTGATTTTCGTCTATTGTACTGCTAACTTAGAGCAATCAGCCATTATTATGAGCTTGATGACCGATATTTCATGATAAAAGACATTATCTGTCAAGCTCCTCCTATTGATTATGAATACTTGTGCTGACTTCATTATTTGCCAGATATGATGCTTTCTAGTTTCTTATAAATCTTACTTTGACAAGGGAACCAATGTGATTGGCTAAGACCATCTAATCTCTGACGTTAAAGTAACGCTTCTTAAATGTATATATAAATATATATCTTGTTTTTACGGAAACATCCTTTTACCATGGAGAAAGCATTTCTAATTCATAGGACCTTACTCGAAGGAGATTTGCGTAGCGGAGGCAAAGTTGCAGATGCGTCAAACGAAGTAAAAATAACGAACCATATATTTGATAAACGCATTTACTCTCCTACCTAGGAAACTTGATGAAACATCACTATTCTGCGTGTATTCTAGAAGTCTGCCTGCAAAGCGGTTTCATGAAGGTATGTATTCCTTTAATTAATATCTCAAATAGCACTGTCTTCTGAATTAAAATGATAGGAGGAGGTAATGTAATGCACTCTGTTGTTCGGAATGTGGACCCTTCCTCTGTACAGTGTTTAGAGCCATCGTCTGTTGCCCGGTTGATTCATTACCCCACCCTTTGTACTGGCACTTGGAGCCACGTGGACCAGGTTGACATTGCAAATTCGGACAGCAAAAGTCATTTCTCTGACTAGGTATGCAGGGTTCGCCATGTTTACGGCATGCTCCTTAAAAAATCATGCAAAAAAGCTCAATTAGATCAATAATTTCAAGACAAATATATTTCCAATCAAGCTAAAACTTTTTTCATATTGGACTATGTTCCTTTCAAGCCAAATGGTAGCCAATTTCATCATTAACGGATCAGATCGAGCAAAATTATTCATCCCTACTTTATCGACATATTTACCTATTGCGTAAAAAGAAGTAACAATCATTTCCAGATACGTTTTACAGCATTTCAAATTTCTTTTGATGTAGGAGAAAATCTTTGTCAGTCTGGACACAAGAATGTAGCCGTACAGCTGAAATTCATTGTAGGAATTCGACGTATTCATAAATGCCCGAGAACAAAAAGTGATTTTTTGTTTTTTTGACTCTGCAGTTAGAACATTATCACTGAGGGTATAGTTTAAAAAATTAATGAACAAACTGCGAGGTATCTTTTCCTTCGAATTAATGAACCATTCCTGCATTTTTCAATACCCACGTGCATAATTCTGAAGAGAACTCCCATGAACTAACTGCAAATTTCACAAACTTAGCCTCGATGGAATAGAACATTTGGGAGTAATGCATACTGCATAATCACAATTAACTTAGCCGTATAAATCTGTAATACTAAATAAACCTTACCATTAACATGATATAGGAGTGCGGTCAACACTAGAAGAAGCGCTGCTGGACGCATCGCGGGTCTACGTATGTTATTTCTCAGTAGATTTTAAAATCGGCGTCTTATATACAAATGAATTGGTACTTAAAAATTAACGATTTTTCCAAACGGATTAAATTTAGTTAAATTTTGTTGCAGATTAATGTCTTTTTCCGCTGAAAGTGCAAATCACTATAATATATGATGGTTTGATTACATCATTATACATAATCTGAGAACAGCGTGATCGCATCAATCCAAAAAGTACTTTTTTTCTGTAATTTTCATCGTTTTGTGTATTCGATAATGGTTCAGCTTTTACGACTTAGTGCCCATCACGAAAAAGTAATAATCTACTTGTATTATGAACCACACTAGTGGGGTCTGATAGACATTATCGCATATTCGTAGATTATAAAATTGGTGCTCTTATGACTATATTGCTATACAACTAACTAAATTGGATTTAGATGAACTACTTGTTTTGTCTTACGCAGCCAATTTATTATCAACCTAAAAAGTCCTTACTATTAATGACAAGGAAATTGGTGTATAGGTTTCCCGATTGCAGTGAGTACTTAAAATTTTTTACAGTTCTGGTTTAATCACATCAATGTTGTTAGATTGTATTTGTTCATAAATTTACCGAAGGAAAGTAAAAACCGACAAATCCTATTCTAAGTTTGACAAGTTTTTAAGATTAACATTAGAAAATGATTTAAGGCTTTACCTTATACCTCATACATGCGTTTGCCTTCCATGTCATCTTCACTGCTGATAATTTGCATTACCGCAATTTGGAGTTGTCTGCGAAGGTATTTACCCCTTCCACAGTTTGCCTGCTGACTTAAGATCTTCTATCAAAGCCGGTTTTTTCAACTTCATCTAGGCAGCTATTTGCCATTATTTCTTCCTTCGGCCCGATTTTTATGAACCGAAGAAAATCAGAAGCTTCTCATTTTATGATGGTCTTTGACGCTTCTAAAATGTGGCAAGTCGCCATTCTAAAGAAGTAATCCTTTGAACATAAATAAAGTATAGAAATTCCACAGATAAATTTGTTTGATTTACTACGGGATTGTCGTGGTATTCCAGATTTTTGTTTAAAACATGGCCAAGACCCACTCGAAACCTATTTTAACTACTTTATAAATGTCCATCTCGAGAACAACACGAACACGGCCATCTTCTGGATATTTCTGTACCTGGTTCAAAACCAGAGTGATGTGCTTTCAAAAGAGAGTTGATACTCTGGCGCCCTAGGAGGTAAATAAGGTCACGTGACAGTGGGTGAGTTTGCCAAAGGCTTGCTCTCTAAACGTGACATGGGTCGGAGAGAATCCTTCGGATTTGCATTCGAAAGTGGAGAAAAGTTAAAAAGACCGCCTTCACCAAAATTCGATATATGGGCTCACAAGTAGGGCTAACTGTGATTTAACAGATTTTCAGCACTTAAGTAAAGAAAAATGAAGGTCCAGTTTTGGTCTGGATTGATAATATGTAGCTTTTAAAAGTTCGGTCTTAAAAAAACATTTTCTCATTCATTTGCCCATTTTACACAAATGATAGCTATTATATTCGTAAGTCCAGTTAACTGGCAGTGTCTAAATTTATGAATTTTCTGGCTGTCGGGTAGGTATGAAGAAAGGGAGAAGTCATTTTTATTTGACTGTCATAGTACTTTTTCTTGGTTCACTTCACCACCCATTTCTTAAAAATAAAGTGGACAATTTTAGTCTAATCACAAATCAGTTTTCAATAGTTAGACCATTTACGATATTCGCTAGTTCATTCAAAAACAGTCATTGGTGCTTTAACGATGATAATCTAATGCTGTGGTTAGCTCCATTACAGCTCTTACCAGCTCTCACTAGATAGGTCAGTCAATCAATGTAAGATCGCGAATAACCGGCGACCCAACGGCACCGCTGTGAATGGTTAAATGTATTCTGCCCGTTCTTCGTGAAGTTCGATTTTCGGTCCCAATGGTCCTTTCATCACCAAGCGACTCGCTAGGCCAGATTGTGTCAAGGAGTTCTATGACAATGAATTTCTCACTATTATTTAGGACTCTTAAGTAAGCGAGCGAAAAATCTTCATGCCGAAAAACGTCAGCAGCTGACTTGACCTGGGAACAGGGTATTCTGCTACTACAGTGGTCGCGTCGGGTTTTGTCGGCTGTAGAATTTTAGGAATGGATTGTGAATGCCAGAATTCCGTCTTGCCAACATCTTCGAGTTCATGCAAAAGTAAATGAAAGGTTTTAATTTATACAAAACATCCAAAAGGATTGACACCACTCTGGGCTTAGCAATTTGGCAAATTAATAGCAGAGTATGTAGACCTTCTTTCACTACCTCATGACATTCATTTTGCAGATGTAAGGGCGTGGGAGAGTGAGGCAGGCCCTCGTAATTCCATGAGGCCGTCGGAATTCATTAAACCAGTGGAGTGTTGCACTCCTTCTTAAAGTTAAATATTGATAATAGATTTCAAATTCAAGTGAAAAGTGACTCTAAATGTTGGCCTATTCATTAGTAACCTGTTCCATCTTCTGAAAATTTTATTAATAATCATTTGATAAGCTTGAACTACAATCTATATACCTTTCGCTCTTGTCCGTTTAATGTGTGCAGTTGTTAAGTCGTTATTATGACCCCTTGAACATAGACAAATAAACTTTGGAATTCCCCACTTGTTCAGTTTCCGATGATCGTTATCTAACGTGGCGCTTACTAATCAGATAACTTAGGTAGCATAGCATATATATATTTCACATTGGTGTCCTGATAAGTTAAGAGAAGCAGCACCATAGGTAGCTCACCTCTCCACTTCCAAGAAGCCACATTCTCCAAAATCATGATATTGAATTACTTTGATGTAATAGTTCGCAAACAAAAATGTAGTGTAGCGTCACATTGGTAGATATGATTTTCTGCAATCCCATATTACAGACTTCAGCGACAGTTGGGGTTTTTGGTTGTCATTATGATATTTGATATTAAAAGATACTCTTTCTCAAAAGCAGTTCGTATATGCTTCTTTCAACTGAAAAATATGTCCTTCTTAACTGTAGGCAGTAGTAAATAAGACTGCAAGGAATTTAATCACGATGCTTCATATTGTTGAAAATTAATAAAATCGAGTTTATATAAATTGAAACATGAGAATTGCGAAGTAAAATAGCAACAAAAAAGCAGAAATTCCTATTTTCACCTCTGTAAATCACATAATAGAACAACCGGCAACTGTCTGACCAAAGAAGGTTATTCCCCTTTCCTAATTTCAGTTAACTTATTTTTCCGAAAAAAATTAAGAGGCCTGCTTTGCAAATCTGTTGAGAAATTACTATTTCGCCTCTTTTAAACTGCATTATTATGTTACTACATTTGCAAACTTTTTAATATACTTCAAGATTCTGAATTGATTTCCCATGTGTTTTCGAAGTTTTCATCGTTGCTAAATTCTTCACATGAGTATTCCATTAGCTCGAGCGGCTCATGTCCACCACAAGGAAGGAGTACAACAAATATGAAGACACGTGCATTTAATAACCTACAAATCTTACCGTTGGAAGTCCCAAAGAACAGATACAGCCTTGTACCTAGTTAAACCCCTGGGTGTTACCAGGTACAACTCCTCGTCTTTTTTAAGAATACCATGTTTCCCAGCCCTTAAACCCGCAGATTGTTTGGAATCTATTCCCGAACAACAGCCCCAAAGGTGTAAGTGGAATCAGCTATACAAGGCACCAGTAGATGCATTTTCCCTTGATTTCACGCCGCAAAGACCGCCTAAATCGTTGTGTCAAACCTTTGATAAATGGCACTGCCCAAGAGGTAAGACTTCATTGTTGCAAAGGCGACCGAAATGTACAAAAGACTCCCAGTGCTTCAAAATCAACTTGTCGGCTTGCTTAATAGCCGTTTTTATTTAATGAAATAAATATTAAAAAAACTTCAAAAAGTTATTTAAAAAAGGTGAAAAAGCTGGTAATTTTTTATTTTTCACATAATGGTTAACGTGTTAATGATAGGCACGAAGTCATTTGAACAATACAGTTTATGGATCTCATAAAATACACTAAAACCTTATGCACCACGTCAATATAAATGACACTCTTCTAGACGTTTTGATTGAATGGTCACCGTGTTTTATGATCGACACACTTAAAGCTACCTGCACGTATTTAATTGCATACTAAAAGCAGTCAATCAGTAATAAAATTGCAATAACCGCTTCTTGTAGTGCTAGCTTAGTCTAGTCGAAGCTCTTCTCAGGTATGATTCAGTCGTGCTTTCCGACGATTTTACCTTGAAAAAAAAGATTAAGAGGATTTGAGCAAGGACAAACCATTCGAGAAAATACAAATTTTGGATGAAATACGCTGTTTTAGCTCACAAAGCAGAATCCCTTTCTATTGTTAGACCAAATATTTCCTTACCAAATATGCAGACTGTCTGCTATGAAGGGAGCTTAAAGGCGTAGAAAGGAACATGCAAGTGTTACAAAAACCTTTGAAAACGCCTGCAATGCAAACGCAGATGCTAATAATATGACTGCGAAGAAAATCATGAAATATTATTTTAGGACTCTTTTAGCATCTGGCTTTTGGATGGAGTCGTTCAGTTTTTACCCATGTTCTACGAGAATCTGAAACTCGTCAATTCTCTTTAGATCCATATTCCATTAAGGAGTTTCCACCAGATAAAATTACACAATCGAAACACTGTTAATTGTATAACTTTTACACATGCTGTCTGAACTTTGGCAGTGTCTGAAACAGAAAGTGAGATTTCAATTCAGCCAACTATTCCGACTTGGTGCTTTTGTGAATTGAGCAATTGACCTGAATTATTGCGTCTTAATTAGGAATTTGATATGAGATTTATGTCGAAAAAAAATCAGACGGAGTGAAAACATTGCAACTGATTTTCTTCTTTAGCCTCATTTTGACATAATTTTTGAACTGATTAAATCTTTTGTCATCTCTCATTAATTAATGTTGGCTTTAAGACAGAATGATGCAAGTTTGATAACCCATCGTCTCATTCTAGCCAGTTATCCAGGTTGGGTTTGACTGCGGTTTGAACTAGGGCTGTATTGTTGAAACCACAAACAAATGCCTGGTAGAGGAATTGTTTTTCTACTTATCTATGTTTTTTATATTACATTCTCTATTGAAACGTCAGCATTGTCACCATATGAAATACCTGCATGATGATCAGAAGAGGCCCGTTGCACAAGTTACCAGTGAGCAGCAAGTTACTAAGACTTCCAAAATAAAATTTTTACAGAGCCGTTGGTAACAATGTAGCATATAACAAACTGGATTTTTTGCTAATTGTTATTTCGAAAAATTGACAAAATTTGAGTTCACGGTGTGAGTCGATAAAGGAAATGGTTATTTAAAGAAAGAAAGAAGCAGTTCATGGAAGTGCACCTTTTCAATTTTCTTATCGTCTTTGTATAACTCTCTGCCGTTATACAGAAGCATAACTTTCTCAATGGGACTCTCGAGGTAAATCAGTTTCGTGGGCATTGTGAAATAGAATACATGGAAAGTCATGGTAAATGACAAAATAGATACTGACAAGGTCTCATCTCAGCAAGAGATTCAGGGTGGCTTTGAGTGTGATTTGAACAGTTGACCAGAATCCTCTCAATCCATTTAGGCATTTCATTTGAGATGTACGCCAAGGGTCCTGTACGGAGAGACAACACTAGTTCATAACAGCCTTGGATTCAGCAAACTGACAAGAAATATCTCATATCTCCCCTTATTAAATTAACATTGAAAATTTTAGAAAGAATGATTAAAGTAGGAGTGGATAACCTTTCCACTTATTTCAAGCGGTCATACTTGGATTTTTTGGGTGCAATTTCTACAATGGAATGCATCTTACTTTCCCAGTTCGGACTTCGTTTTTTTGATGGAATTTCGGTTTGAGATATAATAGGAAGAATCAGTAGTAGAGAGAGAACACATCGATTTTAGCAGTGGTTTCTCAGAAATATCCAGGACCTCTGCAATTTAAATAGCAGGACTAGTGAACGTTCAGTTAGATAACGGCCACAAGAAACGGGACACGCGGTAACTCCAAAATATATTCGACAAAGTGCCAAGCGCCATAGCAACGATTTAAATAACTTCGCATAATCTACAGGAAATAGCAAAATGTTAATAAATACTAGATCTAGATTATCCTGAAAGTGCAAATAATCATCTAACAATGCAAGACTTTCAGCTTGGACTTCATTTCTGATCTGACAAGAATCCTCAATTATATCTCCCTATATTGAAGTTGATATTAAGAAATTATAGAGAGAATGGAGGAGGAAGTGATGCCTTATCGTCGGCCAATTTTAGCTAGGAATTCAGTCTACAATCCACTTTAGTACGAGAAGTAAGTCAAGGAATCGGTACTGGAGTGGCAATCCCCTATTTCGATTCAGCCACTGTTTCAGCTTTGGCATTTTGGCATTTTATTGACTACTGCATATCTATCAATTAGCCTTCCGTAAATCATATCAAAGAAAGTTGAGATTTGCAACCCTCATGTCATGACTATGCCAGTGAATGTGCTCTACCACCTTGGTCTCTCTACTGAAACGACGGATATGAAAAAAGACTTCGGTGATGTAAAGTTTGTTATTACTGGTGGTAGTGCCACTCGAATAGAGAAAATTGCCCAAATTCTTCTCAAGGAGTTCAAAATTGAGCTTCCCTCTGGTACTGGGCTCGTCAATATGGCAAGCGAAACCAACAGATTTGTAATGTACAAAGTCGGTCCTATCCTCTGCGTGTCGGTAAGAGTGGCGTTCTTTTAACCTGCACTGAGTCAGTGTGAATTTCAACAACCTACCTGTCGTTTTCAGCACGGTATGGGCGTACCATCCATGTCGATCATGCTACACGAAGTGGCCAAGTTGCTCAACCACGCTGGTGCTGAAGATGTGCTCTTCGAGCGTTTTGGAACTAGTGGTGGTATTGGTCTTCCCCACTGGCTCTGTTGTAACCACCACCAGCTGCATGGACTGCGCTTTCAACCAATGCTTCCAACTGGATCGTTTCACTCATGACTGTATTAAGCCTTACTGAATCTAGGTTTAATTACTCTATCTCATTACTAGAAAATCTTGGGGGAGATTGTGACTCGTTCTGCTGAGCTTGATAGTGACATGGTCAATGAACTCATCTGCACAGCAGAAATGATGAATCCGAATTTCACTGTTATGCCCGGTATCACCATGTGTGCCGACGACTTTTATGAAGATAAACATGGTGCCATGTCAGCTTTACCCTGGCAATATAAAATAAAAGGAGAACAAAAAGCATTAACAATGGCGTGTTCAAGGTTTGTGATGCCAACGTTTTAAGTGTCTTCAATATTTTGTCCAACCTCTGTATCCATAAACGTTTGTGATCGAAGTCTAGGTTCTGCGGCTTGAATTTTCTTCTAGGTAATTGAAAACCCAAAAGCCTGGGCTAACTTTCCTCAAATCCTTTACAACACAAAACTATTAGGCGTCTAATCAAAAAATACCCTAATTCTAATCCACCAACACCATCTACTCGAACCCTTAACCTCGAAAGTTAAAAATCAGACACTACATAAGTCTCAACTATCGTTTATATTTGATATGAAGAAAACTGCTGGTATAGAATTCACAAAATCGAAAAGGATTCCGTCACTTTGATATGCGAAATGGATTACCTTATTTTCAAATGTGCTCAGGAAGAGCTATTTATTATGCCTAATTGTAATTTCACAAAATTTAATCTAGGGTTTATTAGTAGCGAATACTGCAGAAATATATATTTCAAGAATGCAATACCACTAATACCATGTCAATTTGAAAATAGAGTTTTCCTTAATTAAAACGCGACATAATTGTGAATGAATCATGCGCAACGACTGATGTATGCCATATGCTATCTGACTCGTTTGATTCGTAAGTTGGAATGAGAAAATTGCTGAAAGTATAGACAATTTTCTAACTTAATTTTCCATGTGGGCTAATTTTTGAATAATTTTTTCTATGAATTTCGGGAATGCTTAATACGTTGAGTGCATTCAGGTGACAGTGAATAAAAATTGCCTATTAGCCAAATTACACCTTGCGAACAAAATATTAGAACATATTTTCAGATATCAGAAATTGCAAACTATCTTCTATGTTTAGTGAGGTGACTTTACACTTTCAACGGGGAGCTGAGTTTGAACGCAGATTCCAACGTGAAATTTCTGATCACCGTATTGACCAGTTGTTTGGTGTAGGCCATAATTTTATATACTCTTGTACATTTCTAGTGGATATGACGTTTGCCCCCTAAATAACGTGTAATTATGATAGTTTGCAAATAGTCCAAACATAAATCACTTTTTCAGAAAACCATGAAAGAATAACAACTTCGATACGTTCATTTTGACAATCATTGAATGAACATACTTTATAGTTGTCTATTCGCCAGAAGAGAAAAATCCCATTTTCTTTTTGTCAATTACTAATTAAAAGACCTCAGCGAAAAAAACAAATACACTTAATTTAGTGATAATAACTTTGAAATATCATCACCATTTACATGAGGCCTTTCAAAATAATTAAATCTATCTTAATTCCTAATGATAATGTTGTTTAATCTTTCGTTATTTGATCAAGCGAAATGTCAACATCACATGGAATATTCTTTAAAATTTCAGATAGAGGCAATTATTGAATCCAAAAGACTGGTTTTTAATTGTTTGTAGAGCTTTCGAACACAGTGAAAAATATTCACGCAAAGTCAAATGATAACGCGGACATCACCGAGTCCAGTACGCGAGCCTATTGCATGTGACTCTGTGTTTGTGTCAGCTACAGCTGAACCTTTAGCATATTAAGCTTATGAGTATTAGACCTATACCTGATACATGTTTGAGTTATAACTGTCGTTTGATTCGCAAAAGTATGGGATATTAAATAATATAAAATGAATTCTGAAACAACACGCTTGCCAAACTTTCAGTTGTTAAATTTGTGAAACTGCACAAACTTAATTTAACATTCGGAAATCCATACCTATTCGTTTGCTTGAGTTATTTTGTTTAATATTTGCAGACAATATATCAGTTGTATTTATTGCAGGTAAAGGCGTGTTTTCCATTTATTGGATTACTCATTTATAATATACAAACTAATTCAACAAAGGAAATTTAAATTTGAATCTATGAATATCAACCATCTATGCTGGGATCAGTCTACTTCAAATTAACTGAAATCATTAAAGCCCCCTAAATAGTCTTTTGTCGTTAAATTATTTTGCCATAGCAGTCAGATTTCTACTTGAAAACGATTTTAGATATAACGATCCATGCATTGACGATATGATAGCCTAACAGGTAGTGCTATAAAAAATTAATAATCGAATATGTTTATATTTATATCTAAAAATATGAACTTCCAATTTTTCGCTCACAAAATGCGCTTGATATTATTTAGCAAGGACGTACAGTTTAAAATGCGTAATGAAAATATTCATATGATTGCCAAGAATATGAAGAGAACTTGTTGGTAAATTGAAGTTGCTTTTTCATTCATTTATGGTTGTTAATGCACGACGAAAGCATTGGATTTGACGATTAAACATCTACTGCCTAACGCAACACCCAATGCTGGATCCATTGCCATCCAGCGTTATGAAAGATCCTACCAAATGCTTTCTTATCATTAAAGTAGGAAATGACACCATTTTTATTATTTATTATCGCCAGCAGTTGTTTGACCTCTGACATCACATATTTTGTGCTCGATATTTTATAAATGTGTACAATTTTTAATGTATTTAATCATTCAGAGATTTCAGTTGCGATGTTGTGGGTTCAAGAGTTGTTAAGGAACCCTCATTGGTCACACCTTTGTCCACTTGGTCAGTCAGTTTATTTTATATCAATACATTTAATAAAAATAATTTTGAATGGAGGTAGATAATGTATTTAAATTGACAAATTGGATATTTGGAAGAGAAAGAAGAAGGGGCAATGAAGTACCGACGCAACCGAAATGAAGGTTGTGTTGATAGCACTGATGGCATAATTAACTGCCAACTTGTTCTCAATTATTATAGATTATCTTTCCCTTAAAATAAAAGACATAATGTCGCAATCTACGATTCGATAAGTATATTAATGTTCTTCAGTTAAAACTGATAGTACACATCAATCAAAAGGTTCGTAAAACACATTTTTCTAAGGCATTTTGAAAGACACGTAAGATAATATATGTAGTTTGGGTAGACGTGAAGTCATCCTTGCCGCATTTAAGGTTTTCGGAAAACAAAAATCAAACATAACATTCGTTTTAAAAAGCAACTCATATCAAGAAATGTTAAAGACGAAATTATTAGCTGATAAACTATGAAAAAAAGGAAAATTTTAATTTATATGTTTTATTTAGATGTATCTCAAATAGAGTGGCCCCCAATAAGCCCGGTTTTCAGAAACATTTTTACAAAATGCAACTTGGTTGCCTCGTTAGAAATGACTGTCATGACTTCTCACGGAGCGATTATGTTGACATTGTCCCAAATTTCTCCGTTCAACGAAAGTATGAGATAAGTAGGGTTGAGGCTCGATGCCACCTGTACTCTGTAAAGCCAATCGACTATTAAAAAATGGAAGGCAATTGGAGCGAATTCAATTAGACAGTGACTGCATGAGATCAATCCGAGAGACTCTGAATGATATCTGAATATAGAACTGACTATATGAAAATGGCAGTGTGTACCAATCTTCTAGTCAGCACCTTAAGCTAGTGCTATGTACAGATGATGGCAACTTTCACGTTTTCAACTCTCTTACAATGTTTTACAGCTACTACCACACAAAACCGCATACACGTTGCGTCCTAGCCGTGGCTGCTACTTGTCCAACATGGTGGGTCCTTACCATCGTCACTCTATCAGCTTCCCGACTATAGCTGTTTATCATTCGTTGACTTCTAGAATCTGCTGAATGGCTGATGAGCGTCTAAAAACTGGTCCCAGGGAAGAATAACTGAGACGAACACCATAAATTCCCTTTGATTTATGGTCTGGCAAATGCATTTATCCTCTTCCCATTTGTTTTTTTGTGATCAATCAGTCTTCCTGTAAATTCAAGGGAAATTCTGATTATTATCAATAAAATAATAAATACTAAGCACACGCAAATGCAGATCACCTCCATTAGAAAAACCTTCTGCATACACATAGAGGCATTTTTCCCAGAATTGTAAATAAGATTTAAGTCTTACAATTTTATTAGAGCAAGTATGAAACTGAAAACGGGTCAATGGGGCCTTGGAAAAAGTTACCTGTAAATCCTGCTTCAATGTATTAACAGAAAACAAATAGGTTCAGCTTTTCAACAAAGGCGAGATGCCGTGAAAGTGGTCGTTGTTTGGAAGGTAAGGCATCTTAAATAATAGCGAACCAATTACGATTTTTTAAAGTTGATTTGAAAACAAATCTCACACAAAGGGCAGTTAAGTCACCTGATATTTACGTGATATGTCAATTCTTCAGATTCATGATCTGGAATCTTTCGGCACGATTGATCTCAAAAGCATTTTGGCCTTATCAACATATTCCATGGAATACTCTGTCCTTAATGCGCTTCCAGAAGGTGTGATGATTATGTATCTTAGTAAACAAAAATACAGATACTGTTGTTTAGTGTAGAGATTTCCAAGAAAAATAGAAAGGGGAACCTATTATTTGAGATATATGAAATAACGTTTAGATGAATTCTAGAAAAGTATTCTCCATATTCACCACTGTTTGCCGGTTCAGCTCATTTGAATTCTTTGGTTTCACCGAATTTTGAGAACATCCTAGAAGGAACCCATTAGAATGGCTAAAAAGATTCCAACATTCTGCCATTACCTGACTCTTAAAAGGACCTTAGGATTTCTCGAAAGATTTCTCGATTATCTGAGAACTAATTTGAGAAATTCATTTACCTTAATGGTAGACAAGGAGAACTAAGCCTATATATCGGTTAGGATTTTATATCCTCACGACTTTAATGCAATATTCATCAAATACCAATACCGAAATCGTAATCAGAAAGCTCCAAATAAATCTCTTATGTTTATTCACACCTAATTTCTTGAAAAAGATGCATACTTACAACACCTCAAAAATTGTGTTGACTTAAAGTTTCATTTGTGAGTTTATTGATATTATTTAATAGTATTTAAAGGCATTAGGATCTTCAGTACGTAGATTCTTGAGATTCAGCCTCTAACAAGCGAGGACAACTTACTGTTATGGCAGAATTTTAAATTAAAGCTATTGCCATTATTGCATTAGCTTTGGTACTCTTGTCGTTTTCATTTGGGTCCCTCGAGTCTTCGACTTTTAAATCAGTCGGTCTCAGCGATAATCAATTCAATCTAACTCTCCGACTCTACCTTTAGGTACACTCTTGCACGAAGTCTACGACTAAAAATGGATACGATGTCTAACCTATTGTTGAGCAAGACTTTCTTTCTGGGCTGTTATATTTATCAAATGGGACCAAACTATTTCGCTCAATGGATAACTGGTCACATTTCCCTCTAAATTCAGGTAGTTGCGGTTCCAGCGTGTTATTAATCCGATATGTAACAGACGTTATGTCAAAGGTGCCCAAGCATCCGTAAAATTGACATCACTTTTTTAGTTGCTCGAAACTGGAATTGTTTTGTTGACATTTTATGTCAATTTTAAGACCATAAATGCAAGGTAAAGCCAATTTTGGTGTTTTCACACCCACCGTGCTACCAAAAACAGTCTTTTCCCTACCATCTCGACTGTTTAGAGGACATGGTTCGTGATTTGACTTCAAATTGAATAATGATAACATCGCCTAGGGCGAATAACTACGTCACCTTCATTCCTTTTTTTGCGACCGAATAGATTTCAATTAAGCAAGGTGTATTTCCCCTTTTTCGCATCAAATAAATCCTATTCGTAATGATCATTACTACATTGTTTCTTCAACAAATGATCTAGGAACAAATTACTGTAAAATCATTTAAGCAGTTGAATATTACTGTTCAGCGACTTATATGAATGATTTAGGAGTTAAGAAATTTCATATTCATCGATTCTGATTGCAGTTGTATAGAAGATGCGAGTTTAATTTTTCAAAAAAGATTTTATACAATTAGCATTTTAGTTGGTTGAGGAATTGTAAAATTAACAAATAAATGAAAACATAGGAAGAATTCAACAGTGCATTGAAGCAAACTCAATGTTTGCAAAATATTTTTTATCTTGAAGATGCACCACACAATATACGAAAATATACAAAACCTTAATTACCAGGAATACCTGAATAGAGATCTAGACGAGAATTAAGGTACTCATATTTCCTCAGACTCTTCTTATAACTCTCATTTGAATTTACAACTTTAAACAATAAGCATTTGAACATCATAGACAATGTAAAAATCTTTTTTTAAAGATTAATTCGTTGATTTGCGCTAATGTGATGCAACAAAACAGCAATGTCTAGCACAAAATTATTTATTGTTATATCTGGTAGTGTTTACAGTGATTCCAACAAATAATTCCACCCCAGAGAGGTACTCGTCGTAATTACAAATGTATATTCAAAAAATGCATGGAGTCGTATCAGTATTTAAATATTCACATATAATAAACAGTTTAGAATGGAGAGGCAAATGTAGATCGCATTAATTAGAAAATTACATATATATTTCTGCAGTTGAAACACTCCATCCCATTTGGTTAGGCTCCTTCTGGAAAGCAGTAGTTAAAGAGACGAAAGGATAAGAGTGCGGGATAGGTTTGAAGAACTAGGTTCTGGCGGATGTTCTTCTTTTGGGCTACAAAGAACAGAATATATTAACAAAAGGGATCCAGCAGAAGGAATAAAGGCAAAGTGAGAGAGGTGTTCACGACGTCCTACTGGCTTCGTCGCAGCTGGTTCTTGTTGAGAAACCAAGATTTGCTGTTGACGACCACTCGATAGAATTCTGTTGCGTGCTTCTCGTTCGCTTTAGCCGTGGTCAGTGAGCAACTGTTTCGGTAGTCATTGACAATACTCAATTTTCAGTTTGAATCAAATTGCGAATTCAAAGTTATTTGATTAGTGCTCTTAGTAGGTAACATAGCTGCATTAATTCTACTTGACTTCTGTATTTCATGTGCCTTTGAAGTCCAGTCAGTCATCTGAGAACGTCACAGAAAGTAAGGTAATGTCGTCTTCTTTGTATTTATGCAAGTTAGAAAGATGTATTGTTCATTCTAGCAAGTTATAAATTTTTCCATGGAGTGGTAGTGTTTATTGCACTAGCGAACAAGAGCCTATATGGATATTGTTCAATCAGTAAGCATAAAGAGTAATACTACTCAGCACTATTTAATTATGTATCCTAAATCGTTACGTTGAAATAGCTCTATATGAATAAAGCCAAAAATAGCTCAAGAAAAAGGTCGAAAATGACGCCATGATCTCAACAAGTAGTAATCACGTGAAAATGATGGTGCAACGATCTCTATGTGTTTGGGCTACGAATTTATTTCCTTACAAGGAAAGCAAGTTAATGAGGTCAGTTTATTGACTCAAATATTTGGGCATTCGAGTCAATGAAACTTTCTATTTCCTATAAAAGTATACATGAATATTGAGAATCTGAATATTGCCATAGAGAATATTCCAGCTTGTAGGAGTTTGAAATGTAGAACAAAGATATATTGAACATGCAGCAAGTCATTTTTTCGGAACTATATTATCTAAGGTTCAATATCGTTATGTAGGATAAAAATAGTCATATTTTCAGTCAGTCATTTAAAGATTCATTCAGTCATTGCAAAACCAATTTTTTTGGCAACAAATTACTTTGTTTTACTAAAAATTGCTTTAGAGTGTAAACCTATGATGTCTGCTGCAATAAACAGTAGCTTAGTTCAGTAAACAAACCAACATGATTTGATAAAATTGCTTTAATATTCCCTTTTCTGTAATAATTGTATATTCCGTCAATGAAGACAAAATCGTAACAATTTAACAATTGCAATAAGGAAACACAATGTTTAGCTTTTCAAATGTATCGAACAATGGTATGTGGTTGGTATAGTGTAGGACATTCAAAATCTCCATGTGACTAATGAGGATAGTTACTCAGAGACTTGTTATTTGCAGTACTAACTTACGCGTGTCAAGACAAATGCACATTTGTCTGACATTTTCGCTTTTCAGTCTTTAAGCTGTATTTCTTTCAGGTAAGCAAATATGATCAGTGTTAAGAGAGGGATATAAAGTCTATTGCTATATAAATTAGTCAATTGCTATAATGTTGAGTAAATACAACTGCACTTTCTTTCAGAATGCATAAACGCTTGCCCTTGCTCAGATAAATATCATCCGTGCACTTCTTAGGAGGATCAATGCTGTTCTCGGCTTCGCTGTATACCCTACAGAAGCTCCTATCATACTGCTCTTGTCAATGACTAAGTAGGTCTTTTGGAAGTGCTATTGCTTCCTAATGTTTGACTGGGTTTATTAGTTGAGAGCCAGTTTTCGATTTCGATAAAATCTAATTGGACTTTCAAACAAGTCGACGATAATCCATGATTGGATTTGGACGATTCCTGCTTTAGAATGAGTCACTTCAGGGCCCCGTGCAAATCTGGAATTCGTCAATGTATTATGTCCATGTTTAATTTTGTTCATCCGCTTATAGTTGTAAAGTAAGATAATCGCGACTTCGATAGTCATTCGAAATGAATGTTCCATGCAATCAATATTCATTATATTGGTTGAAATAATTCATCAATGAAGGTGAAGAGGCTTCAAAGTCACACCTTTTTCATAGGCAATTTAAAAAAGGAAGAAAAAATGAGAAAAATCACTTTTAGAACCAGAATATTGAGTAACTTGGATCCACCAGATTTTAGAAGGTCTCTTTAAGAGAAAACGTGATAGTTTATTTTTCAGATTTGGCATAGGTGGCACTAAAACTTTTACCTATCTTATTTAACCACGAAAAATTTCTCCAAATTTCATGGCTCACAGCATAGCAAAAGCCTATTCAGTAATTGAAATAAATTTTTACTCTGCCACGTATAACGTCATTTTCAATGAAGGTGAATAAATATTCGAGGATATAATTATTCAAAGGTTTAAAACCTTGATATTTCCTTAGAATAAATTAGAGATAAATGTGCCACTAACACATTATCAGTAAGAATGTATATTAGCGTAAATTTTTAATTAGATACACGCAAATTTAGTTCCTCTACGAAGCCAATACTTTTTGAATTTCGTATTCCATTTGAACGACGGACCCATCAGTAGTCTAAGAAAAATCGAATAAATATTTTTTTGTCCTTACTTAATAGGACTCGAATCTTTACACCTGATTGTTAGGAATAAATTGTCAATCCTAATTATGTATTAGGAGACAGTTTACTTTTAATCACTATTTTTGAATGCTGTACATTGCAATTTTGGCATATTTATAAAATTTTTAAAATTTTGTCAGTAAGAGCAAAAAACAATTATTAAAGCAATTATTAAAACAACAGATTCCATTTGAATGATTTCCACATACACATTTATACTACTAATATGCAGAAAAAAAGCCTTTTAATAAACAAATTGGAATCGACTACTCGCAAGGATACAATTATTGGCAAATCTTATATTCGTTTGTGGTGACGAAGAAATCATTATTCTCGGCAGTAGCCATTTTTCTAAATAAAAAGATTTTTCTGAAAATCGAAACATGTTAAAGGAAACAAAAAATACCATTCGGAAATACATACTGTGTTAGCTAGGGAGACAATAGGCAATTTTAATTTATACTAAGCACAGACGGAAATTTTATTAAATGTTTAATTCTGTATTTTATCAAAACATGTGTCACATATTTAAATAAGCTAAATTTACCATACAAGCTATTAGACGAAATAGGAGAAAGAATAACTAGAAGGAAGGAAGAAATGCTTTAAGGAAGGAAAGTGATGGTTATTGGAGGGTAGAGGCTAAACATTCACAGACGTCACGCCATCTCATTGTGATTTGCCAAATGGAAGCAACAAATTAACTTGAGAGTCATAAAGTAGTTCAGTCTGGTAAAACTAGCTTTGGCGTTTGGCATCTGCTTTTCTAAGAGGGTAGTAGGCCGGCATTTTTTTAACTGCTTATTTCAAAGAACTTGATTCAGGGCAAGGAAATGTTACAAGCGAAATTGGCATCTTTTCAATTCAAGGGCATGCAGACCGTAATCCAGGACCCTTAAATAAGTTGAAGGGCTTTAAATAGGTCACTCCAGTTCCTATTTCCACAGGTTTATTGTACACAGCATTACTTGCACCAGTTCCATTTTTCAAAATATTTTTTCCCATAAATTAAGAAGATATGCTCTTAGAAAAAAGCTAGACGGAATTGGCGTCAAATACAAATATTGGTATTACCATAAGGAAACTTTGTATTTGTGAAGTATTGAGAATTAGTGTGCAACCTTCCGCTGCCTGAGTAGCCTGGCAAGAAAGCAGGTTCACGTTGAATTTCAGCAGAACAGCACGCGCTCATGCACTCGTTAATAGTTATGTGTATGAGGTGGTGGCTTCAAGTGGATACATAGGTGCATATGTATGAAATGAGATAACATTCTAGACGAGAGTACTGCTTGATAACCAAATGGTTGGGTAACGGAGGATATTGTCAGCCAATGCGTCTGTAACCCACAACGCCATGCCCGAGCATAATGCACATGCTTCTCTCTCGTAACACCCTGCGACTCCACTAAGGCAGTTACAAGGTAGTGATCCGTGCCACCTAACCTCCCTCAGCAGATATGGAGACCATTACAACCTTGCACCTAGGTAATCTGCCTCCAAATCTAGACCTACTATCGCATCCATTCCGGTCGCAGCATGGTACCTTTTGCTCTACAACCAAGTATTCTAGACCTTAGGGAATTTGACTTTATAGTCTATTACCGGTACCAAGTTTCTCGTACTTTCCTCGGAGTCGTAACCTGTCCCACCACCTCAGGGCTGTTCCTTCGCGCTCTTGAACTATATCACAAGCCCAGTGTCGAAAGTTGTGTTCAATCTGTTACTAGGAGGATTCTTAGGTAGTTAGAAGTGAAATTACCCTTTGTTTTGCATAATGCATGTTTTTTGCCTACTCTAATTCCTGTGTGTACTTCACTTGTTTATCTTCCTCCTGTGGTTGAATGAGTTTTTTAAGCTCTCAAAAAAGGCGTACTAATCTCGTCACCAGTTTATATCTTGTTTCATTTTTAGAGGTTTAGTTGAAAAGTATTGCCTAATAATTCTGCTTGACAGTTAAATCAGGTTTAATTGGTCGGTTTTCCTTATTACACTAACATTGCATTTAAAGCTGATTTCTGTGAACGAATGCTGCAGCCTGCTTCCTTGTCAACCTTAAGGGGAAGGGGACGGGGAGTTCTGCGCATTTTGGAAAATTCCCTCTGCTTCTGCCTCAACACATTCATGGCAACCACGTCGGAAGTGGATGCAATGGCTGCCTCAGTCTTGTAGAGGTCAGTATGTAGCTAAAGTCTTACAAGAGATTGAATTCGTCGATCAGATCTATACTGAGAAGAGAGGGACGTAGAAAAGGTAGAGATGTAATAAGCCTTCGCACAGAACAATGATGCCGGCGTTATTCGATATTTTAAGCATCTTCATGACGTCAGTGGAAGTTGTGCTGATGTCGGTGGACGCAATATATGGTCAATAAGAGTCCATGCTTAAATGTTTCGATCAAATTATGAAAGGGAATGCTTGTGAAGTGGCATTCAGTCACAAGTTATTCAGGTGATCAGTTATTTAGGACAGTCATCTTAGTTACCAATGTTGCACATCGACGCCTTGAGTAAAATAAAAACGTCTTTATCGCATTTCTATTTACGATTTATATTTAAAATGGTACCAATATGGCTATTTTAGAAAATAAAAGTGATGCTATAACATCTTGGAGCGTAAGCCAAATAATCGGTAACGAATTAGTGCAAACTTGTTAAATCGTTGATAGTTAAAATTGAGGATACTCTTTATATGAAGATTTCCCTTTCACATGAAAAGATATCTAGAACACACGAACTCGCTAGGAAATCAATTGAAAACCTGAACGATTTCTCAGACACCTCCAATCGACTGAAGTAAAAGTTGAAAATCTCAGGGCATTGCACTTGGTAAAATAGAGCCTAATTTCAGTCTCTCAGATCTGTATTTCTGCGTATCTACATGCTTTAAATTCTAGTAAGTTAATACGATTTAGGTATTCCAAAGTCAAATATAGCTTATGATTCATTTAATTTCTCGAAATCAGTCTGATCAATTTCCTCAAAAATGCTCGAATAGATGCAATATACTAACTGTTTCTGTCTTATTTCTCACTGAGAGCAAGGCAATTGAGAATACACATGCAACCACTGCGAAATACACTTCTGCTAGCATTTGCAATCCTTGCAAGTAGTACAGTCTAAATGGATCCCAAAAACTTTCAATGTACATGGTGGTAGTAACTGCTTAAATAGTTTGCAAAGGAGAAATACAGATAAATACCGTCAAGATCGGATTAACTTCTACAAATAAAATGGGAGCCCCATGACCATCAAGGGAAGTGATTTTCTCCGCACCGGAATGTTCAATATCTCTTGTGTGTCAGATTTTTTTCGGATTTAGCAATCAAAATGTATAATCAATGTCTAAATGATCATAAAATTAAACTCTCCAAGACATACGTTCTCTAATATAATTTTATTTGCATGGCCAACTTATTTTAATTGTTCATGTAAGACTGACATTACTTTACACATATCAATTTAGAAATAGATTTAAAAATCTGTTCCTAATTAAAATCTGATATCCATGTTTGAAAGTTTGTGTGGACATTACCCAATTGGGTAAGGCTTAGATCTACCGATCGGTATTCTTGAAAATGCACAAAATCGCTTTGATACCAACATACAATATAAATTGCTCAATAGTGTTAGGTTTCGAACTTTGATTTGTAATCAGGTTGAAAAGTTGAGCGTGCCTAATTTACTAGTTGC
>JAUOZQ010000807.1:0-23166 GCA_030710315.1 Anomotaenia brevis | reverse complement strand
AAAATATTCGTGTTTTTTCTAATTCATTCCATAGTTACAACTGCATATTGTAATAATTTAAACTCAATAATTTATAATTTTTTGTGGCCAAACTAAATTTTGAGTGGTTATATAGTATAGTATACGTTTTTGTAGAAAAAAATACTTCTATTATATAAATCTTACAAATTGAATCAGTACAGGGAAGTATAAATGGTTGGTCAAAAATTTAATTGTTTTAAATACCCACTTTTGTATTTAACTCATTTTTATTAGTGCGATATGGTATGATTTCCTAAAAAAATATGTAATTGCGGAAAGTATTACTTTTTGTAAAGTTTTGAAATTCCGAGGTTTTTCTTTGGATTTGGTAACATTAGTTACTTGTTTGAATTTTATTGATTTTATAAATTGTCCGTAGTAATATACCACAGTTATTTCTCGATGATATGCGTTGAATGCATGATAAATTATTAAAATACATCCAATTTTTTAACTTACTTATTCGTTTAAAATGTTGTAAGCGAATTTTGCTACAGACATTCTATTCCCGGAGCACAGTAAGAAGGCGTTTGTTTCCTGAAAAATAAATAAAATAATTAAAGTTGTAATTGTTAATAAAATGTGTTATTGGTAAGTTTTTGGCATTGAAATAACCTAGCAGAATGCTCTCCTTAACAGGAAATTAAACTTGTATTTATGCAGTACAAACTGCACACTAGTATGCACTAAAATATTAAGGAATTCAAATCAAAATATTCTATGCTTTTTATTGTAGGTCCAAGCACCCCCAATTTAAACTAAACAAAAACAATGCAGAACTTGAAAATTCACACAATAAAATGAGTTAACAACATAAACAAGAAAACTTTTTAAAATAGGATGGTTCTGAGTTAGTAAAATTAGTTTTCCGTTTGGAAAATCTTGGAAAAAATTCCTTCTAGTTTGAATTTCAAAATAAATTTGTTTGAAAATGCGTAATTCGATTTTTTATTTAATGTTAATATAACAAATGCATTAAATATACATTTTAAAACCAAATTATGCAAAATACAAACGTAAAATGTTACTCAAATTCCAAAACGTATTTTCAGTTACTTTTATTAACCACCAACAAGCAATTTATGAATTATAAAAAAATAACCATTAATCCAAATTAATTAAAATGTTATTATATACTTTTTAAAGGGGCATTGAAAGGCAAAAGTGGCAAGGGTTATTTCGTTAGAATTCCTTGACAGGAATATTAATATTATTTTTGCAGATGAACTTAGTTGAGTAATAACCATCTTTCCCTTATCCGTATTGTTAAGATGTTGGTTTTATTTATTAGGGATTTTTTGAAAGTTAATGTTTATACAATAAAAGAATTGTTTATTTGTGATGAGATGGTCTGAATTTCCTCTGGTTTTGTCTATAATCAAAAGCCTTTGATAAGGAAATCATAGCAAAATTAAATCTCTGATAAAAGTTGTATTAACGAAGATCGCTCTAATTTCGTTTCGATTTTCTCATCTAAAAGTGGTAAAAATCACTCCTCTCTACGGAGACCCACCTTGAATCAGTTACAAAATGTATGTTTATATTAATAATTTTTGCATTCTAAGGGGAACATGCTATTTTTAAGCTAGCCTATTCAAAACTAATTGTAACTGAAATTACGAAGTTAAATTGACTTCAACATTGAGGATTCAAACAATCAGGAAAGTGTTGTCAATCTATTTACAGAATTTGTAATGCTGCCTTGTGGAAAGCCTTGCAGAATTTCAATAAAAATGTGCAAAAATGATTTTATGTTGAAACAAGAACTGAAATTTTGTGTCACGATAATGCTCCATCACACATTTAACTGAAAGAATTTAGTTACTGGTAACTGATGTATTCAGGTGACTATACTGAAAGCTATTTAACAAAACATTTTTAACAGTGTTAATTGAACAGATTAGTTAACTAAACATAGGAATGAAGACACGCAAGTAAATTATCCTGATTATTTTGATGGCTGAACTATAATTTATTTATGATTTGTTAATATCTGTGTAGTATGTACAGTTGTTTAAGTCGTTGCTATGACATCTTGCACCTCGTCAAATAAACCTTGGAGTTACCACGCATCCCGACTCTTGTAACTGTTATCTAACGTAACGTTTAGTAATCGTATCATTTTAGGTAGCATAACATTTTACTTATCATTATCGCAGTAACAACTAACGTAAATTTCTGATAAATTTAAAATTGATTAGGGTAGATAGTGAAATATTTGACCAAAATGGTTATCACTGTAGGCAATTAAAGCCAAAAATACAATAAATATTTTATGAAGGGTAAATAGCTTAGTTACACATTCATGCAAATTTCTGCAGAATAAATCAAATTTTCTATTAATCGTGTAATGGAGAGATGCATTTACATCATCTTAATATTTAGATTGCAATTACGGTAACGCTTTCAGCCACTAATCTATCTTCTCAGATTGTTTATTTTAAAACCTTATATAGGAATAATTAAAAAATAATTCTCAGTGATCTAATTTTGCTTGCAATTTATAAAACATAATCGATTTTGCGTCCACCTTCAATTAAATCGAATTTGCTTACTGGTTTTAAACAACAAATCAAGATTTATCAACAGAATTATGTTAGATTCGTGCATATTTCAATATATTTGGGTTAATTAAACCTTATCATTTTTAAGGGAAAAACAAATTTAATTTTGCTGTTCTATTCAGGGCTATCTTCTAGATCGAGGCTCTTTAAAAAAATATTTAATTATGGTAAATACAATTGATTTATGAAAACACAACTATTGATTGCTAGCGTTTTAATTGCAAATTCAGTGATCTTTTGCTAATTTTCCCAAAAAATAATAGTTTCAATATATGCATGTTTAAACTTAAAATTTTTAATAATATGAATATATGGAATAAGAAAGCTTCAAACTAAAGTGAATCAGAGGCATGTTCGAGTTAATTCAGGCAACTACATTCTTTGAATGATTTCACTTTTTAATGCTGCTTAAATTTCCTTTTAAATATATTTCAGAATTGTGTTTTATGCTTCATAAATTATCGATAAATATACAATTCGTGTTTCAACTACTATTTTTACTCCCCTATTTGCCTTCAGCATTTCTCAACGTCTAAGTGAATTTACAGTTATTTCTTTGGATTCAAAAACTTCGCAGTTTATTTAACTCAAAGGTTAGCTAAACACTCGAATAGGATGTAGAGGGACCAATTAAATAGTAAATTTTCGGTATTTTGTAAGTTATATTTTTTTGAGAATTAAAAGCATTATCTCTGTGTAAACTTAGCTAAGTTAGTAAGCACTTCACTAGCATCGACCAAAGTTACCTGCCGTATATTAAAATTTCATGAAAACTCTATGAACTTTGCACAAGAAATTTGACGCATGCATTAATAGAGATGTGTTCTAAAATTATTTACTTTAAGAAATCAAAAAGGTTTCTTTACCAAAAGAAACGAAAACTGCATTTGAGTTTGACATACATTAGCCTACACATAGTTGTTTTATTTCAACAATTTTTAAAAGAAATAAACTCATTGCGAGTTTGAATGGTGCTTTTGTTTTATTGTAACATGTTAAGTTAACTTTAGGAGTTTCTGAGCCTTTTGAAATGCGAATTGAAAAAAACACTTGGTGGAATTGTGTCAATCTCAGGAAATCGTAGAGGTTTACATAATATTTTAATCTTTTGTTAAAAAAATATAGATATCATTTTAATTATAGTTTTATAAGTAAATAGTTTTTTCGTAAACAAAAACAAGTTTCCTGCAAATGAACAATTGAGATCTCACATATACACAATTCTATGAACATAACAAAAAATGGCACGAGAGTTAACTCACCTAGAGTGCATAAATTTTTGTTATTTCTAAACATTATATTACTGAAAAAAATAAGTATCATTTACACTATAACTAGGGTAATCTGTTGTGTTACAAAAAATTAAAAAAACGTTTTATTTATTCACATAAATTGGTCAATTTAACTTATTGTTTATTAAAAGCTGTAATATGTTCAAAATTCATCTTTCACAAAATTGTTAGCAAATTAATAATAAATGGCACGGAAGTATTAGTTCACTGAAAACTGTTTTAAATCCCTCATGTATTAATTAAAAATAAAACAAATGACAATTTTGAAAAATATATATAAAAGCAGTTATCTTAAATAAGACTTCGAAATTATTAATACATTAAAAAGTAACTTATGTCAAATTTCGATTGTTTATAATTTGCTTAAAAAAATGTGAAATCGGCGATTAGGATTTCAGAGGATAACTGTTTGAACCCTTCATCTGCTTAAGTATTGTTGGCGTCTACCCTCGTTATTATAATCTTCATTTAACATGTAATAAATATATTTTATTGTTTCTTGTTTACTATTTTTTGCTATCTGTTATTTTCATTTAAAATATCTGCTTTTGAGAAAATAAAAAAGTGATTATTAGTCATCGGCCTTTAATCTTAGTTCAGTCTCTAATTTTATTACACTTAACTAAGAAGAAAAAGATTTTATTATTATTTATAAAAGCTATACGATATAGGTAAATCTAATGCCTCTAATAATGAAGTTAATTTAAATTAACTCTATCTACAGGACCGAAAGTCAATTATAAATGTTAAAGAATTAATTAACAATAAAACGTAATGCTTATCGCTTCTAAAAACTTTCTAAATGGAGGTGAAACCTCATTAAGTTGTTACTTATTCATGATCACAGCACAATTTCACGACCGCTAGAAGCGACATAATTTTTTTAAGAACCAGTCTTCTATAAACATCAAGGCTTCGATGTTTATCTAAAAATATTCTAAAATCTCGTCTAGTTTGCAATTTTTTCATAATTATCAGATTTTAAGAATATTTTCAAGTAAACTGCATATTTTTTAATATTAACGAAATACTATGTATAACTATGTAATATATTATAAAATAATATATAATATAATATTATTATATTGCAATATTATATGTAATTTTACTGTATAATAGAAATTTATATTATTATAGCAGACGGCCAAAAATTATGTACATAAGTTTACATAAATGTTTTTGTTTTTTAAGTTATAAAAATCGTTTCTAAAAACTAAAAGCTTGTTTGTGTAGAATTTTTAAAAGAAGATTTAAAGAAAACAATATCCTCCATTGTAAAAAAGAATAAGCAAACTTATTTAAAAGACCAAAACGACTTTAAAAATTTTTACTCTAAACAATCAAATGGTAATTAAGAACATCAGTTAATGAATTATAATTTAAGATTCAATAAAATTCACATAAATGTGGTATTACTTTTACAGCATAACAAGACCATAATAAGATTCATTTGTTATTTTTTGCTATTTAAAGTCCTGAAAGGTAAGTCCAAGCAATTGAAGACGAAGTTTAAAGCCATGCTGAGAGTTGCATTAATGTTTTTGCTAATTTTTGAAAAAGTTGAGGAGTAAGCCTTAATATATAGAATTATTAACACTTCAAAATATTGATAACTGTGGTTTTGCCTGATTTTGCAGTCATTGGATTGCGTAAGTTATTAAGAATTATCAAACATCCATCGAAATAACCGTTAAAAACTATAGTAGTCTCTTCATTTTTGTAGGTCAAACTGCCGAGGGTAAAAACTTCATTCTGATAAAAAAGCAATTATAAATCGAATCTTATTTTCGTTTTGTTTTAAAGTGCAGCGTAAGTTTTTTTCAATAATTACAAAATCGACCGTTTTAACTTCACTCATTACATTAGTCAAAATAGGCATTTATGGTATGTAAGAAAAATTGAATTTAACTTATTATAAATAGGTTATATTTTAAATAAAACTTTCCAATTAGCTCCTCCTGGTATGGCTAAATCTTTCACCAATAATTATTTTTGAAATATTAACAATTTTTGTTTTTTGAGTTATGAATTCAATGGAACAGGGTCTGGAAGTCCAGGTATTTTTCACATCCTCAATTATTTAATTGTATTTAAATTATAATGAAAATATATTTGCACTGTTGTAGCCATTTACCTGTGGTAAGTGTTAAATGCACCGTAGAAATTGAAAGAAAAGCACTGCGAACTGCATTTTACCAAACTCACGAGTTTGTAAACACAAAAAGTATACAATGCTACCAAGCCTCGACACCTCGATTTCCGTAAGAAAAAATCTTTCATTGTGATAAATGAATACAATTAAAACGGTTTTTTTAATTTGAAATAAAGATGTTATTGGTAAGGTCTTTTTTGGTACACAAGAGGTTATACAAGTACACTTTCTAAATTGATACTCAACAAAATTTAGTGCTGGTTGCAGACGTGTATGTGAGAATGATTAACGAATTTAAAATGCGATTTGAATTTTTAACTATAATTGTTTTATGCAGCTTGTACGACTGTGGATTTAAACCCGGAAAACAAAATAAAACTGAAGAGATTTAATTATAACCTACTGTCACCAATAAATATTTCAACATTATTGTGTTTAATAAGTGTAAAAGGGACAATCAAATTGTTATTGTTATTTTTTATTTTTTAACAATGAAAGTTTTAATTTAAATTTGTTTATTAATTTTTTTCCTATGTAATTATAATTAGAAAATTTACTCTTACACTAATAGCAAATCGCAGCTTAGCAGTGCAGACAAGGAAGTATTTTATCGATGACCAAACCCAGCAGTTGACAATAACGAATTAATGTTTAACATGCAATATTACTGGGCTAGCATTAATGAGTGAACATCTGTGCGATAAACGTTCAATTAACGGAATACTTTGTGGTTGAGAAAGTGTGTTCACGAAGGAAAGTTGATTTTGGAATTATTGTTATGGCTATCTGCACTTTTATTCTATGATTTTTCCAACAGGGAGATAATGTGTGCAAATGATGGTCAAACTGTCCGTGGAAATGTGCTTTCAATCATTCTAAGCCAAATTTATATTCTAACTAATAAAACCCGTATATATACGTTGCAATTATTGCATTTTAATATCACCTTAGAGACGTGATTTTCATGTAACTTCAGATTGAGGGATTCGGATGTGATATTTTACAGAATCATGGATTTGCCCTGGTTTTTCGGTGGCCTTGAAACTGGTTCTGATTGTTCTTGATTTAATAAATGATAAATTGCACATTAATTCCATTGTTCAAATTATAAAATATGCTTCTAAAATTGCATGCATATTATGACTTTTCCTTATTAAAACGTATTTTCAAAACAATATCACGAATAAATGGTAAAATTATTACCAGAATAATTAAAACAAAATTATTCAACAAATCACAGTTTAACAAAAGTTTTTCCATTTCAGTATGAAATGGTGCTTCAATCAACGCAAATTTGGTGCAGAATTAAATCGAATTAGAAGGTAGGTGGAAACGATGTGTTTTATTTCCAAGAATGATTTATAAAAAAAGCAATTTTAAATATTTTTGGAAACATATTATAAAATAGCATTTCTGCATTGTTTGCGTTGGGTTAGGCCATTTTTGACATATGCGTTCTCCATTAATAAAGTAAATACCTACTTAGTTAAAGGGTTCGTATATTATGACATACTTGCTTTAAACCAATAATTTCTGAATAATTTAAACATTTTTTTCTACTTTTAAATAAACCGCAGATTTCATTTTGCTTGCAGGTTCAATTCGAACACTTAAGTACCTATGTCAATGCGACTATAATAGACAATAATCACACATTTGAACTTACTTTTCTTATTTACGAATTTGAAAAAAATATATTCAATTAAACAAAACAGTTTAAGAGAGTATGAACCTAATGTAGATGCAAGAAATTAACTAACTAACTCTCCAACCTGTTTTCAAGAAATCCATTCATAAAATAAAAATTATTACATTTTATACATCTAAATTAAGTCAGACCACCGTTTAGAAATTCAAACCACTTTCTGATAGTCGTACTAGAGGATGTATTCAATTAAGCCCTAGTGTACCAAAAATATAAACCATTACCAATTTCTTTTTAAATAGAAAGTATAAATAACAAAAGGCTAGAAAAAAATAGACGGATGGCAAAAAATGTATTTTAAGCTATTGTTTTAATAAGTATTTTAAAGAAATGACGAAATTAATAGGCAAAATATTGCTCTTTTAGTGAGTATTTTAATAACCTTTTACTAACCTCTTTAAAAATTGCATGATTTAAAGTATCAATATTTAATTAAACTTTCCGTACAAATTAGGCCAGCCTTATTATTGTTAAAAGACATAATCAAAAAAAAATAAAAAGAATTTTGTACTGAAAATTTCAATAATCTGAAAACGACTTTTAATTGAAAAGAAAAGGTATTTTGCAATTTTTTAAATACTTTTTTAAATATATATGAATATAAAAAGTGTACTACATATTTCTATAAATAAATATTATAAATGTAAATAAAAATATCAACAAATAAATATAATTGAACGTTTAAGTGCCTCCCTATTTAACCAATCCAAAAATAGAAAGTAATTGGAAATCACAGTTATAGGACCTATTTCCCAAGTTTATTAAAACAATAAACGCAATTAATATCAACTTCTCCTATAAATATGGAAACTTTTAATAACCAATAGATAGAAGAAGTTGCATTTGGGAATATCAGTAAAATTTTCCTTATTTTACTCCTGATATTTCCGAATTCATTTTCCGTAAAATTTCAGCGAATACAAAATGCACTTTGCAGTAAAAAAGGCTATTGACCAATCCAAGAAATGGTACATTTGGTTAATTATTTAGTAATAATTACTTAATTTGGCACTTTATAATCATGCAATACAGCCCAGATTTTCATATGGTGAGTGATTAGTGCTATATACATATATTATTATTGAACACATTTTGAATACGATTAATAAAAATCACATTTTCTTTAAAATTGAAACAATTCTAGTCCTCTCTGCGAACAACCCCCGGACTTCAGACATCCGTAAGACAAAGTTTTTTTGGAGAGGAAGATTAGGGTTTTAACGATAAATTTGATTTTTAACAAAGATGTTTTTGGTAAGTTTTTTGCTTGTTAAGGATCAATTTGCGTAATTATATATCATTTCTTTAAAACAACTCCAGTGTGAATTGTACACGAGTACGTGCAAAGGAATCAATAAAACCTACCTTGAATAGCGATTTTTAAAATCTTTTTTGCATACAGTTAGCAAATGTTAGATTTTGAACCTGAAAAACACAAAAAAAGAAAATTATTATGTAAGAGATTCAACATTTTTAAATTTCACAAAAATATCTCAACCATTTTTTTTCTAACAGGTACCACTATGTGGCCATTAAATTACATTAACATTAAACGCTCCTACAATACAGACAGTTTAGAATAAAAAGTGAATGTTATTTTGTAAAAAAATTGTAAATATTGATTTAAAATACTCAGGAGTCTCGTTTGCAAAAAATTCAAATTACCAAAATAAATCACTTTTATATTTCTTAATTTTTGATGTTGACCACATTGCGTTATTAGAAAATCGTAGTAAATGTGAATAAATATATTAGTTCTTTTATACAGTATGTATAATTTGCTGAACCAGATTAATTTTTTAATGTGACTAAACCTATGAGCAAAATTGTCGCTCATAAATACGAAATAATAATTTTTTTAAGGAGACAAAAGAAATCTACATTAAGTTTTTAGCAACTTAAGGTAATGATTTCAATTCATTCCCAAATTTAGAAAAAGTTAGTCTAACAAAGACTTGGATTTTCCTCTAAAAGTCCTTCACAAGATTGACAAGATTTGTGTTCTATTTGGAGATGAGTAAATACTCTGCACATTTCTTCTGTTAATAGATTTAAGTTAAGGAATTTTCAGCTTCTTCTTTCTCCTCAAATGAATTAAATATATTTTTGTTAAAAAATTATAATATGAAATGTCCAACTGCAAGAGATAATTTCAAATAAGTACGCAAATATATTAATTGCGTATTGGGTTAACCACAGCATGTCATTTGCATTTTTAATTAGATATTATTTCTACAATAGTTTTGTTTTCTTAATTTTAATAGTAATTAAATTTGAATGTAGACCCTTTATAACTTTAATATAATAATGAAAAATAAAACATTGAGCAAGTCCAGTTGACAATCTCCACTTGATGAGAGTCTCTTACGTTGACTAAATGTTCAGTTTTTAAGGAAAAGGCAGTGTCTAACCCTGCGAATTCAGAGGATCTAGATGCTTTATTTTTTAAAATATTTTATGAATTTTTTTGCCCATATATTTAAATAAAGGTAATAAAATGTCGGCTTAGAAATCTAAATATATGTTTATATTTCTGTCAATTTACAGAATATCCAATTTAAAATTTAATTAGATTCAATACATATATTTACCATCTCTACCACAATTCTGCGTGAAATGATGATATTTTTTATGCAAAGGGCGTACAAAAATAAGGCACTTTAGTAACTGCAATATTTTTTGAGTACATATAGAGTACGGTTTTTATATACTGCAAATTTATTTCTCAGCCTTACAGCGTGTGCACTTTATCTTATTATACCATTCTGCCAAACAGTTGTTCAATTTATATGAAAACGCGCTTTCAATTTTCCTAAGCAGTCTTTGGCTCTCAATTTGATAAAACTCATTTTTATAGGCTTGATGTCTCTAGATTATTATCCCTTAAGAGCAAGTGAAGATTGTATTTTGCTGCTCCATTAGCCATGTATGTAAAAAGGCGTTGTAGGATTTTTATTAAAATGAAGATTCGTAATATTGCTTAAATTTGTGATTTTGCATCATGTTAAATTCCAATTTAAAAACGTGTAAATGTCACCTTTATGGAAAAGGAAAAAATTAATAACAAATATTATTTTAGGTTTTACCTGCATCAAAAAATTTAAAGAAATAAAAATCTCTCAGTTTAAATTCCGTAATTTATTCACACGTACCATTCGGCATTTTTGTATCACATGACTTAAATATCGACTTTTTCAAAAATAATTCAGAAAATTAAAGCACGTCTTCGCACGTAAACCTGGACCTCACTGCAGACTTTTTTTGCCATGGATTCGCATTTTAACTATGCGAATCACAATGATATTTCAATGCCATATAAACCTGCTTATTTATTACAGGAAGACAAAAGAACCTGACTTCCCCAAAAATAGTTTATACGAGATTGTTTTCAACTCAGATTCCTATGTAAAATTATCGGTCACAGTTGCAACTAATAAATTCCTGTATCTGCAGGCTAATTAATTGGCCTCAAGCTTTCAAACCGGTACGGAAACTCAAAACATTGACCTGAAATTTTCCAGTTCTTTTACAAGTCTCCCGATTTATTTTAAATGCGAAATCATTCTAACTTCCCAGTAGAATGTAACAGTTAATAGGACGACTTTACAAAAACAGCCAATTTAATTGATGCAGAAGAAGTAAACGTTTTCAATTACTTGGCCTGGCTCAATTTTTTCGTGGCAAATATGTTGACAAAATCAAACAGCCACAAATAGTCCTTTTTTAGATAATACCTCAATTTGTTTAGCAATCCAAGCGCTTTTTAGTTTAACTTAAAATGGATCATACAAGTTGTTATTCGTTTATTTGTTTCATGTGAACGGTGACTGAAGTGTCTCTGAGACTGTCCCAAGACTTGTGAAAATACTTTCACTTAACTCTCACTGACGTAAATTCCCTCCTAAAACCATGCAAATAAAAAATTAATGGAACTTTTGATCTAGTTACACATTCCTACGTCTTGAAACCACATTCTCGTTGTCTACTCAGCTCCATTCTGACAGCTTCTCGGACACGAAGCCAGGTCTACCAAGTCAGTGATCTCACCGTCGCACGCCAATATTTAAGTGCGTTCTTCACACGATCACGTTTCCAGCCATTACTCTAATAAATAATCGTATGACCCTTTAAAATTATTCTTTGAAAAGATTGAAAGCACACTTACGCTGACGTAGAAATACACCACTTTCCCATTGGTTAAATCATAAAACTTGGTGCTCAACCTACAATGGAATAATCAATACAAAACTGGCCCAAATAATTTGATTTCTGAAACACAAATATCAAGTTCATTTAAACAATTTATTTCTTTAAATATCTTGCCTTATAAAATAAAAATATTGCTAACTATTTCATTCCTCAAAATAATTTTGTTTAACTTAAATTGCCCATTATTTAATTTTTGCCAATGATTGGGAATAATTTTTCCTGATGTAATAGCCCGTTTTTCATTTTATCTCTATTTCGTCATTTATAAATTTAAGTTTAAATGAATTTCATTGAACATCTATTGACAAAAATCTCTAGAGAGCAGTGCTTTTCGATTTTTCGTTAAGTCACAACTGGAGTCGAACCTCATTTTCGAAGCTTTGTTTTAATTGTCTTAAATAAGCTCCCTGGCAATAATCGCACACTTTACTATCTCATTTTTTAACTTATTTTAATAAACCATTACCACAACTAGATGAACATTTGAGTTGCTATGCTATCATAAAAAATAACTTTTTAAAAGAGAAAATTTAAAATAAGTCACTTGACCTAATTTTTGTAATTTACTTTTAAACAATATATCACATTTTTAATAAAAATATATTTTCTGACTGTTAAATGTTGCTACAGGAGTGCAAATTCACTTTGTGGCTTCTAATTTAACATTTGATGTGCATTTATGCGTAAGCTACCAGCCAATCTTGCTTTCCTCTCGAAAATTCCCATTGCTAATTTCAGTATCTTTGTTCCATATATATGTGTGTGTGCTTTCGTTTACGCGTTCATTAAGCCCGAGAAGACGCTATAACGATGGTGATACTTACAGTAACTATGCTCTTTTTACTCAAAGAAGTTAACAGGTAAGACATAGATTAGCTTAAATGGCGTTTCGCGAATTTTATCAATGTGGTTGCTGCTCTTTTGTAGTCTTTGGCTAGGGTAAGTTACATAGACTCTCAAAGTTAATCTCACAGTTTTCAAACGTTCCTCTTTTCAGTATCCAATGCAAAGGTAATGCTTCTAATATTGTATATTTGCGAAGTGTATTTGGTTAAACTAATGTTTTTTTCAGAAACGGGGTACGTTTAGATTATTTTATTATTTATCTTTTCCGTTCATGTCTATTAAATTAAATTAGGCTAAATATTTTTGTGTGGTATGTATGTGTTATTGTTGAAAGCTTCTTTAAATTACAACTTTTTATATGCAATTTCTTTTCTAGTAAATCTTGGTACGAGTTGGTAGATAAAATGCATCTTTCTTTCGGAAATTTAAACGATTTAATCAGTTTTCAGTTACAACGCTATGCAGCGCAATATGGTAATATTTCGTAAATCTTTTTCAAAGTTTTATTTATTTTAAATTTCCACTCATGTATGCTTCATTGCAGGTGTCGTGTATTGGTAGGTGTTAATTGCCCTATGTATAAAGCCTTGCGACAGCTTTTTGAAATACATTTAATCAAACCGATATTGTTTTTAAATAAGTGAATCATGCACGCATATTCCCTTTTCTGATTCCGGGTAAGTAAACACTTATAATGAGGTAAAAATCTAACTGTATTTTTTAAAATGAAGCTGCTATTGGTAAGCGTTTTTGCTTAATGTGGGGATAGCTAAAAACCTCTTGTATGATTGTACAAAAAAACTTAGTTCAAAATGCCGAATGGTACGTGTGAATAAATTACGGAATTTAAACTGGGAGATTTTTATTTCTTTAAATTTTTTGATGCAAGTAAAACCTAAAATTAACAAATTTTTCATTTTTTCCTTTTCCATAAAGGTGAAATTTACACGTTTTTAAATTGGAATTAAACACGATGCAAAATCACAAATTTAAGCAATATTACGAATCTTCATTTTAATAAAAATTCTACAACGCCTTTTTACATACATGGCTAATGGAGCAGCAAAATACCATCTTCACTTGCTCTTAAGGGATAATAATCTAGAGACATCAAGCCTATAAAAATGAGTTTTATCAAATTGAGAGCCAAAGACTGCTTAGGAAAATTGAAAGCGCGTTTTCATATAAATTGAACAACTGTTTGACAGAATGGTATAATAAGATAAAGTGCACACGCCGTAAGGCTGAGAGATAAAATTGCGGTATATAAAACCGTACTCTATATGTCTCATTATTTCACGAAAAATCTTTCAGTTACTAAAATGCCCAATTTACGCTTTTTGCATAAAAAATACCATCATTTTACTCAGAGTTTTGGTAAAGATGGTAAATATATGTATTGAATCAATTTATATTTTTAAATTAGAAATTCAGGAAATTATCAGAAATATAAACAAATATTTTGATTTCTAAGAAAACGTTTTACTACTCGATTAAATTATGGGCGAAAAAATTCATAAAATATTTTAAAAATAAAGCATCTAGATCCTATGAATTCGCAGTGTTAGGCACTGCCATTTCCCTAAAAACTGACCATTTAGTCAACATAAGAGACTTTTATCAAATGGTGATCGTCAACTCGACTTGCTCAATGTTCAAAGTCTGTAATTTCTCCTGACGGTAATAGTTCTATTAAGAGCGATTCATAAACGGTAGTGTATATTTAAAATTTCTATTAATTTTTTGTATTTTATTGAAGGATCACAAATTTTTTGCTAGAATCATATTTGCATAATGTAAATTTTCTATCTAAGTTATGAAAAGTGGAAAAATTACTTAGAGTTTAGCAACTTTTTGCAAAACAAAACCCACTTTTTGTTTAAATTGGCTGTATTGTAGGAGCGTTTAATGTTAATATAATTTAATGGCCACAGAGTGGTACCTGTTAGAAAAAGATTGTTTGACATATTTTTGATAAATGTAAAAATTTTGAAGCTTTTACATAATTATTTTCTTCTTTTGTGTTTTTCGGATTTATTATTTAACATTTGCTAACTATATGCAAAAAAGGTTTAAAAAATCGCTATTCAAGGTAGGATTCACTGATTCCTTTGCACGTACTCGTGTACAATTCACACTGGAGTTGTTTTAAAGAAATGATATATAATTACGCAATTTGATCCTTAACTAGCAAAAATAACTTACCAAAAACATCTTTGTTAAAAATCAAATTTATCATTCAAAACCCTAATCTTCCTCTCAAAAGAAACTTTGTCTTACGGATGTCTGAAATCCTGGGTTTGTTCTCAGAGAGGACTAGAATTATTTCATTTTTTAAGAAAATGTGATTTTCATTAATCGTATTTTAAAAATGTGTTTAATAATAATATATGTATATGGCTCTAAACACTTACCATCTGAAAATCCGGGCTGTATTGCATGATTATAAATTGCCAAAATAAGTAAAATATTATCTAAATAATTAACCATATTTACCATTTCTTCTCACTTATCTAAGGACTCGAAAACTTAAAAGCCAAAATTATTTTATTGAGAATAATGAGTGTATTAATTGCATTTAATCTCACCAGTAAGGGCTATTTAGAAGAACGATTAATATTGAAATTTATTTTTAGTTATCGCTATTTTATTTTCAAGCATACCATCCGAATAACCCTGTTATAATTTAATGTACATTTAAACAAAAATAAACAATGACTTCATTTAAACTTACACGGTCCTGAAGATTAATTGAAAAAAACTTTATTTGTACACTGAATGAAAATTTTGATTTAAAACAAACACTACCTTTGACAGTTAAAACTATTAAAAACAAAATAGTTTTTTTAAAGGTAATTCGACGTTCAAATGCTTTGCTACTTATCCAAACCAAAAGCTGCATATGTTGTTGAAACTTCAGTTACCGGTACGTTGAATCGTTACAGTTTCTCAGAGATGTAAAATTTACTTTTCAACTTCAACAAGAATGATTAACATAATTAATGCACCTGATTTCAGCATTGTGGTAAACTGCACACAAAAGTGATTTTATGCTTTTAAAAATACGAAGAGTACACATTGGTTTTCGACATTTTCCATTCGCTGAACTTTTAAGGCAATTGAAATCGGGAATATCAGGAGTGAAATAAGTAAAATTTTACTGATATTCTCTAAATGTAACTTTTCTCTATCTATCGGTTATTAAAAGTTTCTGTGTTTTGTAAAAAAGAAATTGATAGTAATTGCGTTTATTGTTTTAATAAACTTGAGAAGTAGGTCCTATAACTGTGATTTCCCCTTACTTTCTATTTTTGGATTGGTTAAATAGCGAGGCACTTAAACGTTCAATTATATTTATTTGTTGATATTTTTATTTATATTTATAATATTTATATAAATATGTAATATATTTGTTCATATTTATATTTATTTAAAAAAATTATTTGAAAAATTGCAAAATACGCCTTCTTTTTAATTAAAAATCGTTTTCAGATTATTAGAATTTTCAGTACAATATTCATTTTATTTTTTCTGATTATGTCTTTTAACATATTGATACTTTAAATCATGCTATTTTTAAAGAGGTTAGCAAAAGGTTATTAAAATACTCACTATAGGAGTAAAATCTTGCTTATTAATTTCATCATTTCTTTTAAATACTTGTTAAAACAATAGCTTGAAATACATTTTTTGCTATCCGTCTATTTTTTTCTAACCTTTTATTATTTACACTTTCTATTTAAAAAGAAATTGTTAATGGTTTATATTTTTTGGTACACTAGGGCTTAATTGAATACATCCTCTAGTACGACTATCAAAAAGTGGTTTGAATTCCTAAACGGTGGTCTGACTTAATTTAGATGTATAAAATGTAATAATTTCTATTTTATAAATGGATTCCTTGAAAACAGGTTGGACTAACTCGTTCTTAACCTAAACAAACACGGAACAAAATTTTGCAATTAAAGGGATTTATCATTTTATACACTATTAAAGATAATATTTAATACTTTCGGATCTTTTATATGTACAAATAGAGTGCAATAAATTTTATTTTTTAAACATTTTCTCTTTATCTTAAATTCAGACACTCCTAATTAAGGTATAATGTAATGTCCAAAGGTGCTATGCTACCTGAAGGTTACCAGAAAGTTTTAAAAACACAAGGAATTTTAGAAATCTCATCAGTTTCTGTATTTGATGATGGAAAATTATTGTTGTCCTTCCGGTATACCCTTAATATTTTTTGATCAAACGTCAGATCATTTTAGTTAAACTAAAAATATTAATCTGGTCTCTCTACAATTTTCCGAAATCAGTTTGTTTGTTTAATTTGTCAAATGTTCACTGTTACCAACTTTTCAAATTTTTAACCCATTTCTTGCCTAAAAATAATAAACTCGCTTTTATCTATGGTTTTCCAAAAAACGCTCCTCTTACGTTTATAAATATAATAATACAATTCTTAATATTGCTTTTTTATTTTGAGTTTTATCAAATTTCTCTAATTTTAAAATACCATTAGTAAAATAAAAAAACAGTCAAGAAAGCGAATTGATTTACTAAAGATCATAATTTCTAATAACATATCCAAGAAAAATATTTTGCGCTCTAAAGATACCACCATCAACATTGAAATAACTTTAAAATATGTCGAATCTCTGGTAGTGCATGAAAAATCCTTAAGGTAAGATGACGTCTCAAAATCTCCTTGGCAAAAATCGAGGATCCCAACAAAATATAACCAAAATGCTTTGATTTATTTCAAATTAAATATTTTTTAAATTGACGAATTTTAATACATTGTAACAATTTTCTTTGTGGTCTTTTCGGTATTTCTTTATTTTGAGGAAATTGTATCAGTAACGATTATTATTAAGTAATAATTAAATTATTTAACCTTTGCGATCTCGCAAATAGTCTGTTAATTTTAAAAATCAGGTAAGCCTTAGCAGTTAGTTGATTTCTTGCATCTACATTAGGTTCATACTCTCTTAAACTGTTTTGTTTAATTGAATATATTTTTTCAAATTCGTAAATAAGAAAAGTAAGTTCAAATGTGTGATTATTGTCTATTATAGTCGCATTGACATAGGTACTTAAGTGTTCGAATTGAACCTGCAAGCAAAATGAAATCTGCGGTTTATTTAAAAGTAGAAAAAAATGTTTAAATTATTCAGAAATTATTGGTTTAACGCAAGTATGTCATAATATACGAACCCTTTAACTAAATAGGTATTTACTTTATTAATGGAGAACGCATATGTCAAAAATGGTCTAACCCAACGCAAACAAAGCAGAAATGTTATTTTATAATATGTTTCCAAAAATATTTAAAATTGTTTTTTTATAAATCATTCTTGGAAATAAAACACATCGTTTCCACCTACCTTCTAATTCGATTTAATTCTGCACCAAATTTGCGTTGATTGAAGCACCATTTCATACTGAAATGGAAAAACTTTTGTTAAACTGTGATTTGTTGAATAATTTTGTTTTAATTATTCTGGTAATAATTTTACCATTTATTCGTGATATTGTTTTGAAAATACGTTTTAATAAGGAAAAGTCATAATATGCATGCAATTTTAGAAGCATATTTTATAATTTGAACAATGGAATTAATGTGCAATTTATCATTTATTAAATCAAGAACAATCAGAACCAGTTTCAAGGCCACCGAAAAACCAGGGCAAATCCATGATTCAGTAAAATATCACATCCAAATCCCTCAATCTGAAGTTACATGAAAATCACGTCTCTAAGGTGATATTAAAATGCAATAATTGCAACGTATATATACGGGTTTTATTACTTAGAATATAAATTTGGCTTAGAATGATTGAAAGCACATTTCCACTGACAGTTTGACCATCATTTGCACACATTATCTCCCTGTTGGAAAAATCATAGAATAAAAGTGCAGATACCAATAACAATAATTCCAAAATCAACTTTCCTTCGTGAACACAGTTTCTCAACCACAAAGTATTCCGTTAATTGAACGTTTATCGCACAGATGTTCACTCATTAGTGCTAGCCCAGTAATATTGCATGTTAAACATTAATTCGTTATTGTCAACTGCTGGGTTTGGTCATCGATAAAATACTTCCTTGTCTGCACTGCTAAGCTGCGATTTGCTATTAGTTTAAGAGTAAATTTTCTAATTATAATTACATAGGAAAAAAATTAAATAAACAAATTCAAATTAAAACTTTCATTGTTAAAAAATAAGGAGTATTTTTTTGCTGATAAAAAGTCATATTGCTTAAAATAATAAAAGGCTGTTCGGTAACCGCACAAGGATATTTTGCAGCTCTGTTTTTTTCACAATTTTTTTTAAATAAAGCAATATTTGAAATTTAACTGCAGATGAGTGACTTAAATATGCCTCGTTCTAGGCCTTTAGTGAACTGTTTCAATCAAAAAATTATGCGCTTTTTATTTTCATAATTATATATATAGGGAAACAATAAAATGCAAGACTAATTAGTTGTAAAGACACCTAGGATATTAAATAGCTCTACTTGACTCATCTTGTTTTATTATAGGTGAAAACATTAACAACATTTTTATTTCAATTTAAGAAATCTTAAACTGACATCATCTAACCTAATTGGTTGCTTTCGTGAAGACTAGAATAATTGAGAAATTATAACGAGGTTTAAAAAGTGAAATAGAGCTTTAAAAGGTAAACTTTTGAATTTTAGGCAAAACTGTTATTTTAAAATGCTAAAAATAATGAGTTTACACAATTTTGGGGAAGAATTAATGCTGATACTTTCCAATTTTCCTTATTAATTACTCTTAAACTAGGTAAGTGAAAAAATAACTTTAAAGAGAAATCAACTGAAACATTATTGTTCTAAATTAAATCTTGTTTGAAACAATGCCTTTTTTCGCAATCAAATCTCTTAATTTTTAATTGAGTAAATGCAATGATTATGTTACCCACTGTGCATGACGCAAGCTTCATTTTAAATTTTACCTGATCGAGAATAAATTGTTTTCTAGACATAATTTTACATTAAGGCATTTTAAATTATATTAAAGTCAGTACTGAGAATAGTAGAATTTAAAGATCTGTAAAATCTCGATTTTGGTTGATACAGCAACAAAAATATATCCAAATATGTAATTTGCAAGATTTTTCAATTCTTTTTTTAGGTAACCACTATTTTTGCACTTTATTTAATGAGAAAGCAATAGAAAGAAAATGTTTTTAATGCTTAAAATGTCTATTTAGATGTGCTTTTCATAAAACCTTATTTTGTTAGCCTAGTCTTATAACAATTTGATTGTCCCTTTTACACTTATTAAACACAATAATGTTGAAATATTTATTGGTGACAGTAGGTTATAATTAAATCTCTTCAGTTTTATTTTGTTTTCCGGGTTTAAATCCACAGTCGTACAAGCTGCATAAAACAATTATAGTTAAAAATTCAAATCGCATTTTAAATTCGTTAATCATTCTCACATACACGTCTGCAACCAGCACTAAATTTTGTTGAGTATCAATTTAGAAAGTGTACTTGTATAACCTCTTGTGTACCAAAAAAGACCTTACCAATAACATCTTTATTTCAAATTAAAAAAACCGTTTTAATTGTATTCATTTATTACAATGAAAGATTTTTTCTTACGGAAATCGAGGTGTCGAGGCTTGGTAGCATTGTATACTTTTTGTGTTTACAAACTCGTGAGTTTGGTAAAATGCAGTTCGCAGTGCTTTTCTTTCAATTTCTACGGTGCATTTAACACTTACCACAGGTAAATGGCTACAACAGTGCAAATATATTTTCATTATAATTTAAATACAATTAAATAATTGAGGATGTGAAAAATACCTGGACTTCCAGACCCTGTTCCATTGAATTCATAACTCAAAAAACAAAAATTGTTAATATTTCAAAAATAATTATTGGTGAAAGATTCAGCCATACCAGGAGGAGCTAATTGGAAAGTTTTATTTGAAATATAATATATTTATAATAAGTTAAATTCAATTTATCATACATACCATAAATGCCTATTTTGACTAATGTAATGAGTGAAGTTAAAACGGTCGATTTTGTAATTATTGAAAAAAACTTACGCTGCACTTTAAAACAAAACGAAAATAAGATTCGATTTATAATTGCTTTTTTATCAGAATGAAGTTTTTACCCTCGGCAGTTTGACCTACAAAAATGAAGAGACTACTATAGTTTTTAACGGTTATTTCGATGGATGTTTGATAATTCTTAATAACTTACGCAATCCAATGACTGCAAAATCAGGCAAAACCACAGTTATCAATATTTTGAAGTGTTAATAATTCTATATATTAAGGCTTACTCCTCAACTTTTTCAAAAATTAGCAAAAACATTAATGCAACTCTCAGCATGGCTTTAAACTTCGTCTTCAATTGCTTGGACTTACCTTTCAGGACTTTAAATAGCAAAAAATAACAAATGAATCTTATTATGGTCTTGTTATGCTGTAAAAGTAATACCACATTTATGTGAATTTTATTGAATCTTAAATTATAATTCATTAACTGATGTTCTTAATTACCATTTGATTGTTTAGAGTAAAAATTTTTAAAGTCGTTTTGGTCTTTTAAATAAGTTTGCTTATTCTTTTTTACAATGGAGGATATTGTTTTCTTTAAATCTTCTTTTAAAAATTCTACACAAACAAGCTTTTAGTTTTTAGAAACGATTTTTATAACTTAAAAAACAAAAACATTTATGTAAACTTATGTACATAATTTTTGGCCGTCTGCTATAATAATATAAATTTCTATTATACAGTAAAATTACATATAATATTGCAATATAATAATATTACATTATATATTGTTTTATAATATATTACATAGTTATACATAGTATTTCGTTAATATTAAAAAATATGCAGTTTACTTGAAAATATTCTTAAAATCTGATAATTATGAAAAAATTGCAAACTAGACGAGATTTTAGAATATTTTTAGATAAACATCGAAGCCTTGATGTTTATAGAAGACTGGTTCTTAAAAAAATTATGTCGCTTCTAGCGGTCGTGAAATTGTGCTGTGATCATGAATAAGTAACAACTTAATGAGGTTTCACCTCCATTTAGAAAGTTTTTAGAAGCGATAAGCATTACGTTTTATTGTTAATTAATTCTTTAACATTTATAATTGACTTTCGGTCCTGTAGATAGAGTTAATTTAAATTAACTTCATTATTAGAGGCATTAGATTTACCTATATCGTATAGCTTTTATAAATAATAATAAAATCTTTTTCTTCTTAGTTAAGTGTAATAAAATTAGAGACTGAACTAAGATTAAAGGCCGATGACTAATAATCACTTTTTATTTTCTCAAAAGCAGATATTTTAAATGAAAATAACAGATAGCAAAAAATAGTAAACAAGAAACAATAAAATATATTTATTACATGTTAAATGAAGATTATAATAACGAGGGTAGACGCCAACAATACTTAAGCAGATGAAGGGTTCAAAGAGTTATCCTCTGAAATCCTAATCGCCGATTTCACATTTTTTTAAGCAAATTATAAACAATCGAAATTTGACATAAGTTACTTTTTAATGTATTAATAATTTCGAAGTCTTATTTAAGATAACTGCTTTTATATATATTTTTCAAAATTGTCATTTGTTTTATTTTTAATTAATACATGAGGGATTTAAAACAGTTTTCAGTGAACTAATACTTCCGTGCCATTTATTATTAATTTGCTAACAATTTTGTGAAAGATGAATTTTGAACATATTACAGCTTTTAATAAACAATAAGTTAAATTGACCAATTTATGTGAATAAATAAAACGTTTTTTTTATTTTTTGTAACACAACAGATTACCCTAGTTATAGTGTAAATGATACTTATTTTTTTCAGTAATATAATGTTTAGAAATAACAAAAATTTATGCACTCTAGGTGAGTTAACTCTCGTGCCATTTTTTGTTATGTTCATAGAATTGTGTATATGTGAGATCTCAATTGTTCATTTGCAGGAAACTTGTTTTTGTTTACGAAAAAACTATTTACTTATAAAACTATAATTAAAATGATATCTATATTTTTTTAACAAAAGATTAAAATATTATGTAAACCTCTACGATTTCCTGAGATTGACACAATTCCACCAAGTGTTTTTTTCAATTCGCATTTCAAAAGGCTCAGAAACTCCTAAAGTTAACTTAACATGTTACAATAAAACAAAAGCACCATTCAAACTCGCAATGAGTTTATTTCTTTTAAAAATTGTTGAAATAAAACAACTATGTGTAGGCTAATGTATGTCAAACTCAAATGCAGTTTTCGTTTCTTTTGGTAAAGAAACCTTTTTGATTTCTTAAAGTAAATAATTTTAGAAC
>JAUOZQ010000806.1:0-23192 GCA_030710315.1 Anomotaenia brevis | reverse complement strand
AATTAGAAGTTGTGAAGTACAATTTCCCTTATCAACCCCTTCACACTTACATAAGACTGTATTGAAAATGGATTAAGACGAATCAACCAGCGGACAAGAATTAGATATCTGTGTTAAACTACTTCCAAACGACGATATATAAGAAACAAACAAATTAAGTGAATACACCTTGACTTCATCTGGTGGCGATTTTGAAGAACCCTGAAAGATACGCAGTGGCCAAGAGAGAGTGGAGAAAAATCGGCGGAGGTGTAGCTGGAGGCAATTTGCTTGACCCAGGAATCATACAAAATGACCAGCAACCTGTCTTGACATTTCCGAAGGCGTGGAGGGTGCCTACACCTGCTGCTAACTCCCTTTAAAAGCACATTTTTGCTAGTTTTTCTTTTGATAAACCACATTTTACCTGTTTGCGTCATATTTTCAAAAACTATTGATTTCTACTTACAGAGTGTAACATTACCGGATGACTTTAAACAGATACCGATGCATTCAAGATTATGTTTGTTCTTGGGGTGTTTATAAAAATAAATAAAAATCGACTAAGCAATTTATCAAATTTTAAGCACGTGAGGGCCCGAATGCAATTCCAAAACGCTTGGAGTGGAATGCTAACTTTATTGAAATCAAAGGATTCATGAGTAGCGATTCTTGATCTGCCTACATACTTCCCGAGCAATCAATTTAATCGAACTTTTTGTCAATGGTCTTAGTAAAGTGCAAAAGGGTTAAACTTTTATAAAACACTTTTTAGTTGAAATGCCAGACATAGTTTACTTTTGTCGCATTATTGTATAATTTTTAAACGGAAACTCCAAGTATTCTTTGACTTTTTAAATTTACTATGAATAAGAACGGTGAAATGCTGCTAAGTTATTTAAACTAGCATTAAGCATGATGATTACTACTTGCTGTTGTCAACTTTATACAAATTCTAGAAGCGATACCAAGTCATGCAGCACTAGTAAGCACTAGTAAGCATAGGAGCTTAGCATAATAAAGAGCTCCACGTCGACACGGCTCGCTTTTGAATTTTTAAACTACCTTTGTATATTTAGCTGATGTTACATGACAAGACCCTCTATATTTTGCTTTTATCATTAAAACTGCTTAGCAACTTGCATTCTTCATTTTTCCTTGAAGTGGTTATAATTGTCCCATTAATACTATTTATCTACGCATCACATTTTTTTCTAATATAAATCAAAGTGGTTCGAAATTACAAAGGTGATTTTAGCAAATTTTCATCTTTACTTAAATTATCATTTTTTAAATGACTGATAAATTTACTTACGCTATGATATTGTAGGGATTTAAATGAAAAGCTCTCTTAAACACGTTGTTAGCGCTGCACCTACGCAAAAATTGGTGCCAAAGATTCTTCGAGATTAGTAGAAGGCAGGGTGTTTCAGGCTAACAAAAATTTTCCATTAAATTTCTAATTTATTTCAAAGACGGATGAAGTACTTAGTTTACGCCATCCTATGATGGTCTTTGCAATTAAAATTTGACACGAGGTTAATCTTACCTACAAACTGGTGGAAAGGCAGTAATTCAATGAAACAGGACCATTTTTTCATTGTAATGGTAGATACTTTGAACTATTTTTTGTTCAGCTCTGGCAAAACAAAAACAATAATAAAGAAACATTACAAAAAATATTGGTATTTAGCTTCACGCAAGCATAATTACTGTGGCAATAGAGGAAATAAGGAATATCTCATAGGGACGAAACAACCCGTTTAATCGGTTTATTATCCACCATCGATTTAAAAATACTATTTCTCAACTTATTCGAAATTTGCTACTAAATAAGGCATTAAATATATATTTATATTTCGTGAAATGAATTTCCAACCTTAATTTTAATCAAAGTACTCAACAGATTGCGTTTTTCCTCTTTTGAAATCATATCAATTTACTTTCAATAGAATCATCCTTAAATTATGTACAATTTAATGGTTTGATTGACATTAGCTTTTATTGCTGTGCATGTGATCTCAATAAACCCTCTGGTTCTCAACCTTGAGGTTTCTGCATGCAACTCGTTTATGTGCCTTGTTGAAGGAGAATTCATGTGGTGGGAACTCTATGCAAATGAATCACCAAACATACTTTCAATGGAGTAAGTTTTTGATGACTAGAATCTCCTTGACTGTATTGGTACATCGAGTACGCATCCGAAAAATATTTTCTTTAAAATGCCCTTTTTGCTTAAAACACATTGAATCTTCTTCTTTGCCCTAAGAGAGATTCGAAGGACAACTTTCAGCTTAATCTCGATATGAAAACAATTTTAACATTAAGAACTGATTGTTTATATAATTTAATCCATGGCAACCCGTCAGTCAAGGTAAAAATCATCGATTATTTCATTCAATATTATTATCACATCATACCGAATTTCCAAAAATGTGATGCTTTTTGTCTGAACTGGTTTATTTGATTTGAAATACGCAGACAAAAAACCGATGAAATTTTCTTTAATCTTGCTGTACCATTGAAGTAAAGATGCTTACCTATCATTAGCAGAGTTTATTATATTTTTCCTCCTTAACTAACCTTAGTAATTGCTCTGTACTTGACTGTTTTTGTGAGCTGGAAAATGTGGGGCTCAGGCATTACGCTTTACTTATTTCTGTTAAAAATAAATCGAAGATCACACTAGAATTGACGAAAGTATTGGCATGAGTTTTAGCCCTCTAATTTAAATATTATGTCTCTACAGTTATCTTATCTCTAAATGGTTTACACAATTTCCCTTCCAGAAGCATAATTAGCTTTTTACCGTGATGTTGCTGGATTTTAAGTGAAATACAGTTTTTCAGCAGCTTTTTTGGCTCCGCCCAGGCAGAAATCAAAGATGAAGATTGTGTGAATAAAGGCACTTCCATCCTGCGCGGTTCTGGTGGTGCATGCCACAGGTAAAGTGGTCACAGGCTGAATAGAATTTTCAGAAACCTTTCATTTTATCAATATGTGGAGGACAAACTTCATCAAGAAAGTAATGACTGCTCTGTTCAATATAATTGATTACTTCAAAAGTGTAATTCTATGGGTTATAAATTCACTAAAAAAGGCGATCTGTTGCAAAAAAACATGAAATAGTTTTAAAAATTTCACCAGCTGTTATAGGACTGAAACGTCAATGACAAATCTTGACAGAAATTTCTTCAGCAAAGTGTTTTTTAGCTTCAGTAAACAGATACTACTCAAATTGAAGTTACAAATTTTCCTTAAAGAGCAATTTTGATTTCATTTTTTATTCAATCAACTCATTCATAACCTTGTCTTAGCTTTTAAATTAAAATGAATTTTAAAAAGGCACTTTGACAAATTGCTGACTTATTTCCGGAGATTTCCAAACTTCTATGGAATAAAAGGGTAACCGATTTGCTTACTCGGAAATGGCATCAATATCGGCTGCATTCTAAAATGGAACAAGGCGACGATAGTGCGTGACGTTACACATTTAGTTGATATTTAATAGCCATGCATCTAGCAGCATCAGGATTCGATACCCTGCGCACCTCAAGGCAAGTCGAGACAAATTTTCAGCCAACACAAGTCACAATAAAGAGTCTCCACCTAACCGCTCCAGAGATCTCATCCAGCCTATCGACTAGTAAGCATTGTAGACTACTCACATTAAGAATGGCGCCACTGAAATAACCGTGGAGGTACATGTAAGTACCTCCTCTTGTATGTTAACTGTCTTCAGGACGAAAAAAACGCTAATGGACTAAAGGTCAGCAATTTTTATGCAATAACGTTAGCCTGAATTCCTTGAATCTTTGAATAGAATTACTGAGGATTCCATTATGATTGTTCAATCCAAGGTTACGTTTCGGGTGCCTTTAGGAGGCTATAAATACACCAAAACTTCAGTAGATCTTTATAGTTGAGAAAAAGTGCATTTTAAAACTCTTACCATCCGACCCTGACAATCAGCACGTGTTTTCATTTTAAAGGCATGATTCTTTATTAGAAGCACCTGTATTCTTTTAAATATGACAACCTCAACATTATCATAAACAGAACTTGTTAATTAGTGGTTATCGTATAAGCATCATGGAATCCATTTTGTGGGAATTTGCGTGTACTAGCTCTGTCTTAGACTTATATTCTCCTACATTCTCACCCACCACCGATGAAAGAGGAGGAAACGTGAGCACACAAACGCTTATTTGATGCACGTTATGATGGGGAGAGCACTTAGCAGGTTTTATGGTATAGAAATGAAGGGGCATGACCCATTGGCGATGTAGAAGATAATTGCGTTGGTAGACAAGGCTGGGTGTCCAGGAAGCTGTTTGATGCCTCTGGATAGCTAACCTCATATTGAACAAGCGAGATCTTCAATTCACCAGTGTTTTGACCTATTAATAAGTACAATCGATTTAATTTTTGAAAGCTCTTTATTTGGTGTATTTCGCTTTACAAAAATTTTACTTATTTGGTCCACTTCTTGCCTTTGCTTTTGATTTATGACGTCAAATAAGTCCCTAAATATTTCAGAGCTTAAGGTCCTCTACCTATTTCATTGATTCCATTCAAGGTAATTTTAAGGTAGTAGTTGAAGCGCAAAGGCGGTAATTCAAACCAGCCAATCGAAATTCCCAGCTTCCTCTCGGAGGTGCTCAAACGCCACTTTAAAGTTGATGACGTTCCTCTGGTGCCAACAATACCTCTTTAGTGTGCTCAGGCTCATGCTTCAATGTTTCTAGACAAGACTCGATATTGGCTGCCTGTTTTATGCCTACTTCTTGTTATTCTCATACCTCCGCAGCTAAGGAAGTTATCTACCTCTCGACATTATTGCAATTGGTTTGATAAGATAAACTGGAGTCCATCGGGAAAATATGAGATTTCGCTTTGTTACAATGGAATCGAGGAGCACAGTATCGAAAGCACTGAGCTTCCGGAACCGGAGGTGACCATAGAAGAATGGAAAGTTTCGAAAACTGGAGGAAACAATTCGTTTACCTTTGAAAAACTCGCGCTTATTCCTGATCAGATGTGGAAAGGTGACTTCGACCCGAGTGTGTACAACCTCTATCCACAGTCGGGCAACGTGAGTATACAACTGGAGAGAATTAGAAATCGCCTACCGTTGGTTAAGGTAAGTTTTTTCATTGGGCATCATTTAACAATTTGTCATGCCATTTTGATAGGTAATTTGGAACTGACGCTAATTTCGAATTTTTTATGGGAAAAAAGTAATTTTGTTTAAATATGAATGGTAGTTTCTAGACTATTTATCACTCATTCTACATGAATAATACGAAGCTCGTATGTGACTGATTGAAAAATCTAAATGCAACTTAGTTAAACAAATCAGGTAAAAATAAGCAAAACACATTGAAATATGCCAATTTTGATCGACTATTACAAGTTAAAAGATTTAAGTGCCAACATGTTTGGTATTTCTATTATTTGTCTAACCCTTATCTGCGAAGCCAGGATTCGATATGAAATCCAATCATACCCAAAAACCACTTAATTTCAGGCCACAATTTTGTTAAGTCCATAAAATAAATTATAACAGTGAGCCTCTAATTCATGCTTTAATTTTGCCTAGTATTCTCAGATCTCTAGCAGAATTACTGCACTTAGATTCTTTTGCTAGGCGGATCAGCACCACTAAGATTTTCCCAAAGATGTGTCAGCTACTCCGATAGAATTAATTTTATTAGAAACGTTTTGTGGGGGAAGCACACGGGCGGTTTTATGCAGTACGGAAACAATTGGGCATGACCTAAACTTAGATTGGAGATTGAGAAGTCGGTTGACTTGATAGACCAGGCGACGTGTCTGGGAAGCTCTCCAGCACCTAGTTTGTGGCGTCTTCGTAGGTGACTTCAAGCTAAGACGACAAAGAGAATAGGAGCTTATATAGGTCGGCAGAGATCAGAAAATGAGTTTGAAATCACTTAAAGATTTTTGGCCTCAAAAGGAGCATTTGATTCAAAGTTGCTTCTCGAACTTGGACGAGGGTTGATATTCAATATAACAGGATACCATAAAATCCTATCTTAGTTTGTAAAAAAACCTCATGTACTCTTTCAGCCACCAATAAACAATCCCAGAATCAGATTTCTCCGAGTTCCAAACCAGGTTTGCTCGCCTTTACACAAACCCGATAAGCCCAGTCTTATTCTCGTCTACAAGTCCAGTGTCTTCAATTTCGATGATAGAAACAAAATACGACAGTTATACCATTACCGGAGCTCCAAGTTTTACATTCGAATAGTTTTCGCCATTGGTATGCTCCCGCGTTATCCTACCAATGTCTTCCAACGTGATGGCTTTAATGTAACCCTCCGGAACCGTTCTGGAAATATCACCTATGCCAATAGGAACCTTTACGAAACCGATCTTCGGCGTCTCAAACGGGAAATTCGACTCTACTCTGATCTTCTCATTGGCGATTTCGAGGACACGTATTATAACATTTCGTTGAAAATGTTTCACACCTATCAGTGGGCAGCTAGGTTCTGTAGACAGCACAAGCCGACATTTATATTCCTTGATGATGACTACGCGGTGAATCTAGGACGTGTGGTTCCTTCCATTGGCCCAGGCGACAGTTGGAATAATTTCGGACTCGGCTTTTACTTCCCATTAAACAAAGTCCATAGAAACACATCCGAGTTGAATCAATGGGCATTCTCTAAACGTGAAATCCCATGGCCGAAACACACGATCCAACTGCTAGGGATTTACAGTATGTGGAAGTACCAACAGGTTCATGACATTGCTCTGGCAATGCACTTTATAAAGCCTCTAGTCCTCGACGACACGTGGCTGGCGATGATTCATTTCCGTTTGGGATTCAAATTCTGGAGGGTGAAGGGTATGTTCTTCCTGGAACCGAATATCACCAAGTTTCCCTCCTGTTCCGACGTCCTCTTTGCCCCTATAGAAGCATTCGAGAAACGAAATTGCAGTTTGTAAATAAAATCGGCACATTTCGTATGCAAAGAATATCATTTTTTTCTTTCAATAGAGCGCGCGGTACAAATTAACGCGTTTGATCTGTCATAGTAATAACCGCAGGATTATCCTAAAACTGACGGCACTAGCCAAGAAGCTGATGTACGAACGGAAGTGAGGTTGAATGTTTCCTTCTTTTTTCAAACGAGTAACTCCATGAGATCAGTCTTGAAGTACTGTGAGGAGAGAAATGGTTATTTACTCAAGAAAGCTAGCAAAATCGTCCACTTGAGTACCGAGAGCAAAAGTTATCGTGACCTTCAATTCTCAGGCTAACAACTTACGTCATAGTCAATCTCTTAGTTGTAGGCATAAGGTTGCACATTTTCAAAGATGCGGCAGTTGTTAGATTTATAGAAAAGAAATTTGTAATATTAAACAATTTTTTATTTTAATTATGGGAGAAATTGCTAATTATAACGAAACATAAAACTTATATAATATTGTAATCATTATAATAGATTGAGTTGAATTCACTACGTCGATTTCCAGTAGGACGCATTTAGTGTAGTTAGCAACTTGCTGGAAGTCAATTCCCGAATTGATAGCTTATTTTTTATTCCCCACTTTGGAAATTGCATTTTTCTCATCAGATATACGCAATAGAAATTGGTTAAGAACTTTCAGGGGACTGACAAGCAATGCATTCCAGCTGTTACGTAGTAGGAATGACGATCAGATGCGTAGGAGGGTAAGTTTAGTTTGAGAAAAAGAAATTAATTCAGACGGGGCATTTCGTCACTTTGTTAGATCAGGCTCTGTGTGAATGTGAAATTTTCTTTAGCGACTACTCACGTGACACTGAATTTACGTCAACCGGTGGGGGTGTAGGGGTTTGGCCTTGCCAATAAAAGGCAATAATCAATAATTAATAACCAATAAGGCTGTCTTTACTTCCTCACTTTTTGTATAACGAAGGAAGAATATGCTCTAAGACAATGAAACAAAAGGGACATTTAAGGCACATTAAGCTTTTCCTATAAAGTGTAGAGTTTCGGTATCACCGAAAGTGAAAATTGTTCTTTTAACTATAACTGGTTGGCATCCTTAAGTAAAGCTAATTAAATATAACAGAGCATAATTAAATAATTGCGGAGCCCTAAATGCCAATAAATGAAATCATATTACTGAAATTTCATAAGTAGAATTCATAGAACATTGAGGCATTTATCAAAGTCCTCACCTTTGATCACTATTTGATAATGTGAAAAAAATTGACGTAAACAAAGCGTTATTAATTTTCTTTTCAAAATATAAGTAAAGTAAATGCGAAATGAAAATAAATTGACTACTTTAAAACTTAAAAACGTAGGATAAATTCAATTATTTTTTGGAACATACAATAATTTAAATCACCAAAATTGAGCCTCAAACTCCAATTTTTCTCAAAAGCCTGAGCTTTAGATCGATCAAGATTTTGAACAATTTTTATATACTCTAATTTTAGCTTTGGGTCAGCTCTAAGTGCGCCGATAAGTACTAATTACTTAGTAAAGCTAAGTGAAACAACTTTAGTAATAATGCAAATAAATATAGTGTGATATTTTTGAAAAATCATCATATGAAATACCATTTGTGGGAAAAATAATTTTAAGTATAAATATCTATTCATTTTAAATTATTGAACGCAGTTTCCGACTAATTTAAAAAAGGCAAAGATATTTAAAATTATTTTTGCAGCTGGGCCTTTTCTTACTTCATTCTGCAAAAGGATATCATTAAAACTTTAAAACCTGTGTAATAAACACCAACATTTCTCTCTGATTCTGGAATATCATTTTAGTGTATATTTTAAATGGCAATCGTAAAAAATTACAATCGACTGTAAAAAATTACAAAAGGCGAAATGTGAGGCGAAACCCACTCGAAGAGTCAGATGGCAAGTTTGGTTTCTACACTAAGGAAAGAAGAGTTTACATTTTCGGTTGATAAATTGTGATAAATTGCGAGAATATTTGTGAACCAAAAAGTCTAACTTTTGGAAGTTTGAAATTCAAATTGGACATAATCAATGATCTTGAAGTTATTAATGAAGGATCATGAAACCCTTAAATATATTTTATTATGCGAATTATTTAGGGGTCATCTTAAAACGCCCTTATTTCCCCTTTTTTCTATTAAAATGGAACAACATTTAAATTGCTAATTAGTGATTTGTTCATGAAATACAACCTTGTCTCTTGACTGAACAAATAAAAGCTGGCAGCTGTTAGGGAATTTTTCTATTAAATTTTGATTATTTTCGGTTAAGTAACTGGTTTAAACAACAATAAGAGTAAAAGACTTCATGAAGGGAATTCTCAGGGTCAATTCAATCACTTAGTTCCTTTATTTCAGTCATTCATGTTAGAAAATGATAATACACAGTAAATAGAAATGCTGAAAACAGAAATAAACCAGGTTACATTTCGCGATAGGTGATTCTAAGAACATTGTTTAACTCCTCAAAAATAGCACTTTAACCTTGGAACAAGATATTAGTTCCAGCAGTAAATATGTGTGATTTTCTTCGCGATTATTTATAATGTTGACAATTCATTATATTTGACTTTCTACCTATTCGTTTCTTTACTTTCTAATTTAATACAATTTGTTAATCAATTTCGAAAAAATGCGATATTAAGATAGATAGTAAAATTTCCCATTTCATGAGTCCATTCCCACGATAATGGCAAAATATTGTGAAATTGTATAAGAGCCTACGCAGTGAGAACTAAATAAAAGCATTTAATTATAATAAATTTGATATTATGTTATTTAAATAGAGTTTAACCTTCAGCATTGGTAAAATAAATTTATTTTTCTTCTAAAATAAAGTAATGAAAGTCATTTTAAAATGAAAAGACTCAGGCAAGTCAAATTTTATCCACTATTCATGTAATATGTATTCAAGTTGCTTACTTTTAAAAACTAAAATCTTCTAGCCCTATTGTGTATCGCTTTTACTTGTTTTAAAGTGTCACATTTCACAATTTGTAAAATCCCTTGTAAATTTGGAAGGACACTTATTTTATGATGTTTTGAGATGAAATATTTAACAATAAAAAGGTTTTTTTCATTTTTTATATACAGATATATATGATAAGGTATATGAAGATTTCAAATATTGATTTTTTAAATCGTAAATATATTCAAACTCTCCAATACAGTCTAATGGGTCTATCGTAACTATCTACACCCGATTTGATATATTTATTTATTTAGCATTTAAGATCCACATTTAATTAATGTTTTGTGTTACTTAAACCGTTACAACTACCTAGAAATATTGGAGACAAAAAACTTTTTTTAATATTTTTTGGGTTATAGTTGATATTTTTAATTAATTAGCAGCTGTTACGAATTAAAGCATTTGAACCAATTCGTGTATCGTGAATAGTGATATGATTCTTGAAATACATGGGAATGGGATAGAAGTACTAACAAAAACACAGTTAGCAATGATTTTCGAAGACAAAACAAAGAGATATGCTTGTATCTTTTATTTGAAAACTTTTATTCGTAACACGATTTTGGTAAAAAGAGCACAGCTCATACGTTGTTCAAAATGCATTATTATATACCTATGAATAAAGTAGTAGAGCAAGACTTAGTTTTCATAAGCTAATTGCAACTGTAAATAGAATAAAGATTTTCAAGCTAAAAAATGCATTTCGCTACGAAATACTTATTTTTTTAACAAAAAGCTATCGTACAAGCACTGTAATTATGACTTTAAGAATCTTGTGAGGTTTTGCCGATAATTTGGCAATTTAAGCGTTTTAATACCGCATTCCATAAAAATATAGCCGATATAAGTTAGGCTACTTATCAGATATTCGTTAAAATATACTATGAAAATATATATTGCCCAAGCGAATAAACTAAAATGTAGTACATGCTTTCAGGCCTTCCACCTTAGAAATATTTCTAATCCGTTGACCAAACAAATCTTAAATGATAATAATTCCGACTGCGTTTTTAGTTTCAGTTGGGTCGCATTTTTATCTCATGTCTTACACTAGTTTTACAGCTTCTTAATTTGGTAATCGTTTTTAAACTTCAATTTCGAAATATAAAGCAATTGTTGAACTATTTGTCTTACATTATTTTGTCAAATTAACCGCAAGACGTCGAAGGGAATTTGTTATTTTTTGTAAAACAACGCAATTTTAAGAGAAAAATAAACTTAATTTTGGTTTTTGATGGTGGTCTTATTACCAATTATATCTAAAAATATTTTCGTCAAATAAACACAGTTTTTTTCAGCAAAGTTTTTTGCATTGGAAATTTTAGTGTTTGTATTATTTGTATATTATCTGAAATAAAACAACTTGGCACAGCCGCAATTCTTGTATTAATATCGCAAATGAAATAAACGAAGATGCACACAATTTTTACTACAAAAAATAAATGGCAAATTGAGTTGTTTGTTTGATTTTTCGATTTTTGTTGTCTACCTACCATCCGTAAAATATTCCTCTTGACTATAAAAATGCTTTTCACTGAAGGTCACTCATAATTTCGATGGACTTGACGAAATCAACCTACATATTTTCGGGTGTTCAAAATACGGTACATATCACATTAAATTATATTCTGATCAGACATTGGCAAATTAAATTTAAGAAGTAATTTTTTCAATTAGATGTCTTTACTAAAGTATAAGGAATTAATAATTGTTAATTTTCAAGTTTGTTCATTCATTAAACGTTTCAAACCATATCTACATTACTCAAAACAATTTAACATTGTCTAATAACCGGGCACACAAATGAAAAGAGGGTTTTTGTTAAAGCGATTCAAAATATTGCTTTCAATTAATAACTTTTAGCTAATGTTAAGATCTTGGTGATCCATAACTTTTGCAATTCATGACAAACACAAATTTAATTTGACTGCTAAACTCTTAGTAAAACCGACAGCAATAAGGGTAAAAGATAATTTTTGGCTAAATTTAGTGAAACTTTTCGAAATGGCTCGATATTTTCCGTTCATTGTAGATGTCCTTGCAATAGCCGTAGATGCAGAAGTACTTGTTGGCGATATGACTGGTTGTCATGTATTTTCCTGGTCTGAACCATAAAGAGCTTAAAGCATAAATGCTTTAAAAAAATAATGTTAAGCACAAGATTTTGGGTGCCTCTGTGCTGCAAAATCTCTTGATATTTGTTTTGTTTTATAGCTGAATATTGCGTCCCAGTAACTGTCTACCGATTCTCACTGGCTTCTATATTGAAATTAATAGGTTATATGAATGTTTTTTTCTTTACATATTAAACTATGCTGCACTTTATTTTTTAAAATGACTTTGAATAATCGAATGCGTATTATATTACCTGGTCTCACTGAGTGCTATCACAAGAAAAATGATACAGGCTACCAAACAATATATATTTCAATATAAATTGAACTATACATATCAATCGAAACCAAAATCAACTAAACCCCCACGTTATAAATCACATTCGTAAAAAATAAATATATTTACCAAATCGAATATTCAGAAAAATTCGCAAGATTAGAAAATTCAGAATAAACAGTAAATGTTTAAGATTAAGGCTTTAAATATCATTTGGTATCGTCTTTGCGCATATTAGTTTTTGTTATCTTTCAGTAAAGGCAAAAGATGGCGAAGTTGTTCCTAATAATGTAAATACACAAAATAACAAAATTGCTTCCTTCATGATAAGTGGTCTTTAAATGCATTTCTGTGGTCTCTAGCGTACCAGCAATTGCACCATCAGTGTAGGCACAGTTGAATGTCCTCTCTGAATTTTACATACGTTGAAGAAATAAGGCTTATGAATATATTTATAAACAAAAATGTCTGTAAAAGGTTAAAGTTTAAAAAAGTAAAAGTAATGACGTTCAAACTAATAGTTATTTCGCAATTTTTTTAACCGTAAGTAGAAACTGCAGATATTCAACTTCATTTTGGGGTAAAATCCACTTTTAGCAACATTTTCAATGACCTTTTAACATCCAGAGTTTGCATTTCATGACCATATAATGATACTCAATCCTACTCTGTGCAGTTAAGACATTCTGGCAAGCACTGAGGCAAAACAGACCCGCTCTAGATTGGGACATATTTCCAATCATTCATTCTATTTTCTCGGCTTTGCTTGTTCTCCGGATTGCCATTCATTCTTATAAAAATATTTGCTGGAACATATTTTTAAATCAGCTCTATCCACCACAACTCGGAATCTGAGTAGCCTTATTTGATATGTTGGACAAGCCACCCTTTGACATGTGATTCAATGTGACATGTGATTCAAAAGTAAGCTAACACAGGATTTATTTATTATTTCTGATTTGTTTCATTACTACTGCAGTATAGGCACAAGCTACTTAAGTTCGATTCGTTACCAACCTGTTTTTATTTAAGGTACAGTACAGTGTTGCACAAATATCAAAATGATGCGAAATTTTCTGCTTTCTTCTAGTCAGATAAATATGGCAAGTTTTAATATTAATAATCATAAATAGTTACATTGGTGATAAAACATTCCACTTTTTATATATTTCAGATTAAAAATTTAACTTTCAGTTATAAATTGTACTATATTTATTATAAAACTGCAATTTAAAACAAATTTTACAAGGAATAAACATTGTTTGAGTATTAATGACGAAAATAATTTAAAATTAGGGAAGTATCTTGAGTTTAGTTAAACATAGCAAACTTTTTTCAAGTTATCGATGCTCATTTCCATAACGTGGGTGAGTAAAATAATACTTTACAAGTTCTAAATCAATGCTTCTAGAGCAAATTCAAATCGTATAGTTCAAGTAAGCATTATGGTAAGTCGATATTTTGGGAGATAAGACATTAATCATTTACCAAAAATAACCTATATTTCTTTAGTAGAAGCTGTGAAAAAAAGAGCACCAATTAAATGAGATGGTCATCAGTGATTTTCAACAAGTGAGATCAAAAAGTGATAGGTAATTTATGAAGCTGTTTAGTGAGCTGTTTTTTTCATATTTTCATAATTTCTAAGAATGCACTAAGTGGAAGAGATGATAAAAAGGCTCTTTCGAATAAATTATATTTTTTGTAAGATACAAATTAATAAATTAAAGGCATGAAAACGAGAAATCGTGGCAATAAATATTCACATGACTGTTTTTAACCCGATCAACACACTAAGTTATTGCTAGGTTATCCCCACGGGTCCGCAGTTTAAATAGTTTATCGAATTAACTGAAAATGATCTCATTTCTGCCTATAGACATATTTGATCTAGAGCCAACTGAAACTGCATACGACGGAATGTGCAACTTTACAATCGATCCCGTTTCTGTAGAGGAAGAGATGATAGTTGGTGCATGTACGACAGATGCCCAATGAGCGTCACTGACGTACGTCACGAAATTCATCAATTTCAAATATGACTGGGCAAACCGGCTCTTATAAAGTGGGCTAGAAATGTCAGGCCATCGACATACAATGCGCAGATTTTACAACGAATCCTGCTTGCTCCTATCACTTTATTTGGAAAATCAGTTTAATTTTGACACTAATTCACGTCTGTTTACCTTAATTGGACATAACAATGGTTTTTGAGGATTATGAGGTAGACAAAAAAACCTACGACCGTAGAAATTCAAAGATTTTGTTTAGTAGTGGAAAAAACAAATTTTTTTGCACCCTTTACTTTACCATTTTTACAGATGGGTTATAATTTTGCTGAAAATTTAATTTATTTGTCTAAACATCGAAACGAAATCCTTACAAGAGTTTTATCTTAGAGATTATGGAACCGATATTCAAATATGCATAAAAATAGCCATAATAAGGGTGTAAATCGAAATTTACTTAGAAATAATAATTTATTATTGAAACCAGCTTGAAATAAACAATTTTCCACTCGAAATTTACCATAAATGGGACTTTGATTCTAACTTTATCGTGGTTCAGATGCACTAAAATTGGATGCACATTTTAAGTTGTAACTTATCAATTCAATAACGTTTTTTGGTTCGTGAGTGGAATTAATGATAAATGCCTGCTACGAAGCGGAATTTGTAAATGTCTGCATTATGTACTTGAAAGAAAGTGAGTGCATAAAAATAGAAAATTTCGAAGATGAAACAGGCTTTGGCATTATATGTCAAAACAACAATTCAACAATTTATTAAGAAATGGATAGTGAAGCCTCATATTAATGCAATAAACTAATTAGGTACCCATACAATTTGTAAAATTAAAAAAAGTTGTTTAAGCCACCTTGATGGCTTAAATATTTTTGAATATTTTTTGGCAAAAAAGTTTCAGTTTCTTAGATATTCATAAAAAACAATTTGAATATTTTAAATGTGCTGCGAAAGTTATAAAAAAGATCAATTTGACGTTTATTGACCTTAAAAAAATTTTACAATGTTTTTAAATTTTTGATTGTTACGATAAGCACAAATAATATTAGTTGAATTTTTATTTGTTTGCTTGATTATTTCAAACAATTGTAGAATGAGCTTTGAACTAAGTAACAAAACAGTTATTTTAATTCGTGGTTTTAATCGAGATCAAATATATATGCATGAAGAAAAATGATACAGTTAACAATAAATTTCAAAAGACGCATTCACGGTGTTTTTAAAATACAAAGCGGTCATAGTTAGCAGTCTAGGGAAAACGGTGGCAGTCGCGTTAAATTGGGGAATATTGGGTAAACTGCGCTTGATATTGGGAAGCGGATTTGCATGCGATCAGTTATTACACTTTTTGCTTTAGACAATATAAATTCACAGCATCTGCACATTTATAACCAAATAAGGCACACAGCTGCATCAGAAAATTTAAACAAGGTCTCTTTAATTCAGAAGACAGAGAATGAAGAAGTACAATGGTGATTGGTAGGCCGAGACTAGACTTCAATGTAGTCAAGGTGAATATCCATTAATATACATTAATATACATTAATGAGCGATCTTGTCTTTAGGTGCAAATACGAGAAATAAAATCACTTTGCTTTTGGCAACCAAAACAATTGTGGATAGTTAGTAGCCTGGAACGAGTCACAAGAGCAAATTCGCGATGTTTGGAATGAATGTTTAAATATATTTTTAAGCACTTCAATTTATTTAAACTCTAAATGCAGTTCTACGCTGTTAGAAAATAATATTATTTAAAAATGCAGTATACTGTCAATTAGAATTCCATAAAGCATTTTTAGTTTTGAACAAATTGCTAATTTTAGCTTATAGCAATGACCATGAAATATTCTAAAAATAATTGAGTGTTTTCTGGTGTTACATAAGTTAGACTAGTCATAATATTTGAGAAAAATAGCAAGTATTACATATTATTAACAAACGTAAATTTGGTGTCATTTCAGTTTAAATATTACCGAGCACTGAGCGAATTTCACTATATTTGAAGCCCCTTACTAACGCTTTTTTATAGTTTGTGGAAAAAAACTTTCATTTTACCAAAAAATCAGCCTCAAGAATTTTTCATGAAATGTGTCATTATTGATCAATCATTTCGAAAAAAACAATGTGCAGAATTCACAGAATAGTCAAATGCGACTTAATTTTCTTATCATGAAGGTTGTTTTTGTTACATTTTCAGCCCTCCTCCTGGAACAACATACTTGGAAATAAAAAGAAGGAATAAAATAATATATAGTGATGTAAAACTACGACTCTTTCGCAATTTGCGTCAGTATATCATACTTACAAATTCGCAATTTTCACTGAAAATTAAAGGAAGTTTTATTGCCATTTAATTTGCATCGACGTAATAATTAATTTACCAAGGCCTTTTCTGCGCCCTACACAAAATTAGGTTTTAATATGATGCAATCTAAACCACTTGATATTAACAAACTTGTTAGCTACCCACCTCAGTCTTGAATCAGTTTTCATTTGGCATCCAGTGCTATCAAATTTGATTTAAATCAATAATCATAAATCTTGGAACAAATATAACAGTTTTATTTTATTGCGCATCAAGTCAAGTAATTAAAATACTTTGTAGAGATTTTAAATATTGAAATTTTGAAATGGCGCCTAGTAGATATATTATTTCACAGTTTACTATTGTAACGGAAGTAAATTTTACCATTTATACCAATCTAGAGTGAAGAACAGTAACATTGTCTTTTGAGGAACTGCACTATTTAAGGAATTTAATGCACTATTTATCGAATATAATACTCGTAACTAACCGTAGGTATATTGGATCCGCCAATCTAAATTTTGAATGCTGTAAACATTAATGAACAATCCGACATAACACTCCGCAAGTAATAATCGTCAAATCACATACCAGAAGTTACTAAAGAATTATTAAGGCAATTTAAGATTTTCTTAAAATTTTATAAATGGTTATTTAATGCATACCATAGCCAAAAAAATGACTGGTAGGGTCTGAGAAAAAGAAAAAAATTGCATTATAAAATAAGCATTCACAAAGTTTGATTCCTTGATTTTAATGTAGCTTGAGAGCTTACTGCGCACATTTGTAACTACAGTAATTTAAAATGGTAAACTTTTTTAAAGTCAGCAATTGTTTTGTTATGTGTTCTCACCAGAAGAAGATTTGCACATTTGCTATTTTACTAAAAGTTTATACAAGAAGGGAAAACGTGTGATATTTACCCGATCAAACAAAAATAATAACATTGCAAGTGCTTTACCACTGAATGGCTTGAAAAGTAATCGTGGAAATCAACAAGGCACCTAAAAACATCGCGCATTTGCCATGTTGATAAACTTTCCTTGTGCAAGCCTATATATGGCACCTAGGAGGTCGTTAACTGCCCTTGTTAGGATGCACAGCTTGAGCTAAAGTATGATATTCTTATTGGCTGAATATAATTGCCTTTACAAAGCTATTTCTCTTAACATAAATTTGAGTAGCATTGCCTATTTTCCGTTACGGCATTCATATTTATAACCATGTTATAGAAGTAATATTACTGTTTCTATTTGGAATTGTAGGCTTTTTATAACTCATCAGTTATCACTTAGACTGTTTTTAAGGCTGAAGACAAATCAAAATATGTTTCTCCTGTCTAATCAAGATGCTATCGTTATTTAGCTACTATCTAGAGCCCATTCGTAATGCAAAGCTGCATTTCTTAAAAAAAGTGTGACAGAATACGAAAGATATATTAAACTGAACAAAAATTACTTTACTAGCATAGCTGTTACATATTAAAAGGCTAAATTTAAAGTCTGAAAATTTATTTTAACCATGCGGGATAGTCGTAATTTTAGTTTTTTTCTTATACTCTAAGTAGTTAAGTTTCTTGCATTATAAATATGTCTCTTTTATAATTGGTTTCAGATAATTAAACATAATGAAAAAACTTTGATGGCTTATTACTCACCCGATACAGTAAAAATTGCATTGGAATATTACACATTACTGAGATATTCTGTAGCGGTTTGAGAACGGCCTTTCTCACAAATAGGGAAACGGATTCCTGGTCATGTCTTTAAGCCCGCCAATATCGCATCATGCCACCATAACTCAATCACGGAAAATGTTAATTGTTTTATTTATATAAAGAGATTTCGGGACCTTAAATGCAATAATACATAGTGCTAATTTTAATTTCAAATAATTGAAATATGATTTTAATACAATTAACTCCGCCCAAAGTAAATATTGCAATTTATACAAAGTAGAAACATAACCCTTTGCTGCTCTTCAGCTAAATTTAAAATAAAAATATGACTTGCAAAGGTCAGCTATTGAATGATGTCACGTGAACTAAAGTCGTCTTTAGTCATTGGTTTTAATACCATATGTTGGAACCATCGCAATGCACGTTCAGGTTTAACTTCCTCCTCAGTAAATTTTCTCGTATTATGTCAGTTTTGATCGTTCTGCTAATCAGAGGTATTTGTTCTTACATTAATACGTAAATAATGTATTTTAACAAACTACCCCAAAGTGCCCTGATTATGTAGTGATCCAATTTCTGTGGTATAATTCCTGGAGCGAAAATATCTCTGTGTGTTGCAGTGAAGTGATTTTATATAAGATGGGAGCAATCTAATCATCTATTTGACAGTTATAAGTTGGTTGCTTTGTGCTGTCAGAATTAGTTTTATTAACTTACCTTATATTTCGTTATGCTTTCAACCTCAAAGAAAGTAAAAACGGAATTTTTAATTAGTTTAGAAATGTATATGAGTTCTGTTTTGCCGATTTTCGTCACGGTAACCAGAGATTTGAAAATGTAGATGAGTTTATGCTAATTTCGACGAACATTGGGATAATATAAGCTAGAAATTAGCTTATTTATTGTCTACTAACCAGTAAACTATCGAGACACAGCAATCGCGACTAATTTAGTTTAATTTGTTAAATTGAAATTTGCGTAAATGGATTTTTCCACGAAATCGTCTTTCACAATGTAATACATTTACATATAATGAAATGTTTATATTATATTATAATCGCGTGGCATCTACTAGCGGAACAGCACTAGGTTTATTACCCATGGCTTTTGCTTAAAAAAATTATAGATTTTAGAAACTTGGTAAAGTTCGTTTTATTAAAGTAATAAACACCATTATTAAATTTTAGGTTAATAAATGAAATTGTTACACACCATGAATGCCAGCTACATTATAGACCAAAAAGTGCATTATTTATTCTGGAGTTTTCTCGATTTGTGCTGCTAATGCAAAACGAGCACTATATTTGATAATTTGTGCCATAAAAAAATTTAAAAACATGCATTTAGAATATGTGCTAAAGTACTAAATTGAAAACTTTATATTGCCTTTTGAAATGGCCTTCAAAAAGGATGGTAAACAAATTTATGGCCAACAAATAATCTTAGACGTGGCAAGGATATTACGAAAAAACAAAATTTTATGTTTCTTACAATCAACAAATGGGGGAGCGACGCTCCAATTTGAGCGAGGTCTCGCTAACTGATGCATTTTAAAACAATAATTTTATTTTAAGTTTGGTTCTAGATTGATGGAAGAGATCAGTTCCAGTGTTAATTTTTAAGTGTTTAATAAAAAATAATAAAAAATATATATAATTAAAGCAAAAAACTGCTAATAGCTGCTTAACTAAATGAGAAAATAATTACATAAAGAGGGTAAACTGGCTTTCTCAAAGTCATCTACTAAAAGAGAGTAGATGAGCCATCTTTTCCCTTTGATTATTTGAACGAATTTCAAGCTCTACCGGTGAACACTGCAAAGCACACACAAATTGTTGCTGAGCTATGGAGCATTATTTTGCAGACATATAGAATACCCCAACAAGGTGGTTATTTCTTGTGGTGGGATAGACACTTATGAGCTCACTTGGTTTTATTAATTGGCAAGTTAAGTTAATAGTTCTAGTGTTTTCGTGAATTCAAATTTGATTAGTAGGAAATTTGCTACTCTTTTATCTATCTAAAATAATTAAACATTATTTGCTGGACCTTCAAAAGTTACTGATTTTTCCTTCTAATGTTCTGGCCAGCCGTGCTGAAAAATATACCCTGAAATAAAAAAAATGATTGATTTGGGAAAAAGCGTAAGCAAACATAATTTTTGGTGATTTTAAAATACCCTTCGTAAATTATGCTAACAGACTTATAATAAAAACCGAAAAAATGACAGCCATTTGCGTCAATAAACAACCAAAATTTATTAGACTTTGTTGTTTGTTCATGTTTAAGGCTTGCTGGAGAAATATAAAATAAAATTGGTTGAATTAAATTTACCGACACTTAGCAGGATACGTTAAAAATCAGCGTTTATATTACTGTTAATCAACGCACCGAGAAACACCTCTTGGAAGCAAATAGGTCAGAATGCCGATAACATATACTGGTGACTTGTCGCAGAATTCAGGTCACCATTTTTAGCTAATCGGAGCATTTGGCCTTCCAGTTGCTTCTTCTCGTAAGAGGTTATTAAACCACCTGGTCGAAAGCCGCTTTCTCGCCATTTCTTTTGCCTCGGATGAACTGAAGGCTCTCTGGCTAGTGGAATCCGGGACGATACGAGCAAATCGTGGTGTTTTGATGAACGCTTCCAGGTGCTCACAGCAAAACCGTTGTATATAGCTCGATGAGGACATCGTTCCGTGTAGCCATAGCAACAGCCCAAACGTCCAATAAATTCGACTCGTTCATCCTGAAAATAAACAAGCATCATAGCACCTGGAGCCTTTACAAATATACCCTTGTTTAACCAGTCAATTCTATGGCATGCACACAACATCATCCTCTTCGTTATCAAAATCAATGCAGCTAAATCAAACAATGAGCTCCTTGCTCTCGAGTCTTCACTCTAATTCAATTCAAGGAAATAGTAGACACCTACGCACAACAACTACCCATCCACCAGATGCAACGTGGCTAGCTATTTTTCTCACCTAATGATATTTTGTGGCACTTATTCTGTTTACATAAAAATCGTAACTGAATGAAAGCACCAGCATCCTTCCATCAAACCGATAAAGATTAACAAAAGGTAACGCACACCTCGTTTCCAGGTATTTGAGACAGCAGTCATGGATGTCACTGCATCCCAAATTTGCGGCGAACAAGAACAGCTGAAGGGCCGTGTCCTCTTCTACAGCAACTCGTCCCGTGTACGCATAGTCGAGTGCAGCATTGATTATTCTGTTGGTGGAATGAATGTTTGGTCGCCTTACCTAACGATTGTACATGACCTCGACTGGCACTTGGCAGCTTCCTTACCATCTTCGGGAATCTAGTTGCTAGTGCAAATATGTGAGACTTGATCTCCTCATTTTCCAGTGCCTGGTACTGAATTTCACCAAAAGAGCTGAGATGACGCAAATATTCTAGCTACCTTAATCGGAACTTTTGACATGGCAAATGCATTGACATGAATATTTTTTGAATGGATCATAGACGATCTGCTGGTTGATTATTTATTTAGATGGCAAAGTCGCAATGAAAGGCAAACAGATTGATAAAATAAATAACCACTTGCAACGAATTGAGTACCCTTATATATAGTCTTGTGCCAATTGGAAATGTCAGCATTTGGTGTCTGCGGCACCGTATAATGTATCCACATTCTCATGTTAAATAAAGACCAGAGCATATTGAAGAGAAGATATTCGAAGGAAAACCACAATTCCCAATCAGTGGTGGTCCGATTTCTCCTGATTCTGCTCTTCTATTTGAGTCAAATTACAAATGCAGAAAGTGCAGTCCAAAAGTGCATGACACCTCTTTAAACAAAATGGATTATTGTTACAATTAAAATATTCTTCAAAATTTGATTTTCTTTAAATCTGGCATTCATAATTGGATTTTAAATTTTATATGATCTAAAGGACGAACAAGCTGATAACTGCGTTATTTATCAAAAGATAATAGTTAATTATTGAATCCAATTACTGAAAACGGTACCAGGTGATGCCTTCTTATTTGGGGTTAATTAAAACACTAAATCGCAGAGGTCGCAATTTGGAGAGTGGAGAATATGAATATAAGCCTACCTACCCACCTACCTACCCACGTACTATCTCGTGATGGCCCTTGATGGGAAAAGCTGATATAACCTTGGCCAAACCTAATATGGTTGCGTGGTGCAATTGGTGAGGTTACTGATTTGTTCACGCGTGACAGTGATACTGATTTCGTCATAAAAAACGAAATTATGCACTAAAAATAAACTAGCTAGGTAGTCCAGAACGAACTCCAAATATCTAAAATAACTGGTCATCATAGTAACCCAATAAATCTAAACAAATGTGGTAAATACCCTGCAGAGGTAGTCTGATTAGGACAACGCAATTCTACTGACATGCAATAAGAAGCCTTTAAAGTAGTCAAAGTAATACGATGACTTGTAGCTTACGCATGTAGACTATAGGCACTATGAACTCGGTACCTACATTAGGGTCAAAGAGTTCACTTAGGTCACCTGCACGTTCAGATTTGTAATAGAGCTGTCATCTCGACAAAAAATAAGCCTCATTGGGATTTGTTAAATTCTCTTTAAAATTCCTTCAATTTCAAGAAAAAAATGAAATTGGGTGTGAAGACTTGGGGTGACTGGATAGATAATGTAAAACCTCCACAGAATTATAGCAATAATGTTATTTATATAATTGATTAATCCAATTAATTAACCTTTCGTTATAACCTGTAAGATGTGTACCGTTGTTTAAGTCGTTACTATGACGCCTGGCACTTAGTTGAATAAACTTGGAGTTAAGCCACATTTTTTAAGCCTTTAATTCTGACTTAACA
>JAUOZQ010000805.1:0-23204 GCA_030710315.1 Anomotaenia brevis | reverse complement strand
CAATGCTAGGTTTCATACATGAAGTATAATATGACTGCTAGACGCACAACAGCAATTGAGGTACTAAAAGTGTTCAACGAAAACCGTCACAATGGTCCTAGAAGTGACATATAAATTACAATGTATACATAATATGCGCTACAGGGGGCTTTCATTATAAATACTACGAACTACCACTTTGGAGGTGCAGTTGATATTTATCCAAAAATCGAATGGACGGGATACTAAGAGACAAGCGGAGAGCACATTAGAACACGGACTTATTCAAGATGAGTATTGTTTTGTCTGGTTTAAAATAATATGAATATTAATCTCTCGGAAATACCTGAGAATGAAAAAAGTATTTACACATTAAGCATATCTTCCAATAAATATTCTGACTCTTTGTGGATGTATATGCTAATGTTTAAGTATTTACAAAGTTAATATCCACCTCTTGCATTTGTTAGCATTTTAGTTTCTCAATTTACTACTTCTATAGTTTCACTGAATCTTCTTCCTTCTGCAGCTTTTCGAGTGCACGTGAGCCAGAAAATGAAAGATGTTTTGGATGAGCTGGGCGGCTATCACATGGAGTACCGTGGACCTATGGAATTCGAGGGTGGCGTGCACACAACGAGTTACTGGCTGACCGGTAGTGACAATTTTCACAAGGCACTGCCCGAACCACCTCCTCTAGTGATGTAAGTGTAGCAGCATTCAATTGCTCTATTAGCAAAATCACGCTTATGTCCTCATTGAGAGGCTCCTTACAACAGTACATTACCACGTCCTTAAAAGTGTTAAACTTAAGCTTAGTGGAAATTATAAAATTTGAAAAGAATTTATAATACACTGAATACTACACTATTTTATTTCCATTTTAGTGGCGATAATCATGGGTAAGTTGGTCCTGGTCTTCTTAAGCCTTAAAGCTCCAAAATCGCTTTAATAGCCTACTTATTTACAAAAAGTATATGAAGCGGGTAACTACTCTTAGATTCCCTTCCTAGATAGATCCACAAGTAAGATGATTCCCTAAAACCAGAGAGAGAGGAGAGTAGGCGTCCGTTAAAGAATGTCTATTAGAGCGGTGTGTCAGTCTTTACTGACTCAGCTGCGTTTTAATATGATTGACCGATAAAGGCAAACAGCTTGGCCGATTAGATCAAGCCACTGCGGTGCGAAGATACTCTCAAGTCATTGTAGAGCCACTGAATACATTAATTAATAATGCTGTAACATGAATTGAATTTAGGTTTAGTTTGTTTCTCTATAGCCTCCAGTTTATGGCAAATTCAGCAATGATAGCTAGAATCCAGTAACAGTGAATGCAAAGAATGTGTTAACATGAACTAAACTCATGACGCCAATTGGATGCCGACCATCTGGGAACAGGCCATTCATTATGACTATTCCATCAGCGTAATGATTAGGTAAAGGGGATTAGAGGTCTCCAGTTGTGGGGTTTCGGCCATGTCGTAAGGTCCCAACATTCCCAATTAACTTATAGTGATAACACGGTGTCTGATGAAACGCTGCAGTTTTATTGTTGGTGCATCCAGTAGAATTATTAAAAGTGGCTCATCGTGACCTAAACTAGGTAATCGATGAAAGGTCGTAAGTGCCACAAGAGTAACTATATAAGAACAGTCCAAAAAGTAGCTCAGTTTCCTGGAGTTCTCCTTAGCTGTTGCTTATCACCTTCATGAACATCACACTAGCTTAATGGCTACAATGGAAGGAGGAGAAGGATGTTCTGGTGTTTAATGAAATTTATTGACACAATTTGGAGAAACGTGATCAAGTCCATCTTTTTCAGGGACTAACAAGGGTCATAAAGTTTATAGAGATTATATGAGAACCCACATAATGTTTCGTTCGCATTATTTTACATTTTTATTCAAATATTTACATTTCAGCTTGGCGAGTGTTTACCCTGCTGTTGTTCCAAAACCATCATCCTAACTGTCGCCCTGCCATGTAGTTTGGACTATTACTGTTAATAAACTCTTAACACTAGTTGTGGATAGCGTTTGTGTTATTGTCGTATACCATAAACACTAAGATATCTGAAAATTAACAACAAACATGTGATCCACTGATGTTTTAATGCAATTCATTGTGAAACCCAAAAAAACTAGATCATATTTTGCTGAATTTGTCTTTATCACTACTGGTTAACTTTGGTTACTATGGTGGATCCCTAACCTGGTAATTTATGGAAAATGCCCAATGGATGACTGAAAATGGACTTTTGAGTTGGTGCGCTTAGTACTCTTCAATGTTTTACGTTACCTTGGTCCAGTTTCAAGCCCAAATTTCCGCCCGATCTCCCCTTTTCTAGGTAATTTTAAAACTATTTATTTAAGAAGAAAGAAAGGGCTAAAACTTATCCTAATTGCCATTGAATCCAATATTCGACAAAATAACTTGGACAAAATGGGATGCAACAGCATATGATCAAGGCCATCACACTGTTATCAAATGTTAATTTGCACATTAAACAAAATGAGGCCATCTGCGCTCAAAATATGCGCTCTATTATGCGTTAGCGACTTAAATAGGTAAAGTATCAGTACAATAATATAAAATAATCGTTTATATTTTTACATTGTGCAAATAAATCAAAACATAACATTTGTACTTTTAACTTTTGCAAAAACTTGTGTAATTGAAATTAAATAAAACCAATTTAAATAAATATTTTAAAAGACACGGAAGAAGGCAAACGGCTGTTTTCCATGGTGCCGTTACATTAAAAAAACATTAATCCGACTGAAATGAGACTGCATTGTTTCTAATAGCCGCCAAATATACAAACATAATGGCAAATAGAGTTCAAAATGTGAGAGCTAAAGGTGAAAACTTTCCTAGTGGCCATTTCCGCTAATAAATACTGTAAATGCTTCTGGCAACTGACCGGAAAGATCTGTCCTTGCATGATGTTTAAGGGCCATGAAAATAGACCACTTCCATTTTACTAAACGGAACGTTCACCATATTCAAAGTGCTTTTTGAAATGAGTAGTTGCTATTCTTAACATGGCTTTCCGTCTCTTGTGACCGCTATCTAAAGCAACCTTTTTTACTCTTACTGCTTAGGTAGCATAGCGCCTCGTACTTTATAGCACTCAGTCAGGGTTACGTGGGTAAAACCGCGAATAACGCAACACAATAATAACTCATTCACTTTTCTATAAATATTAGGTTCTCTTACATTACTACCTCATCGTTGTTGTTTAAGTAGATCAATGTTCGTGGTCGTAAGCAGCAACAGACTAAAAACTCAAACAAAGCAGATATATTAAACGCTTTCTCGAAACCACTAGAAAACAATGGAACCCTTTTAACTCTATCTGTACAAAATCATCCAAAATAAATTAATAATCAGCAATTATTAGAGGTTTATCCAGTACTTTTGGTACTGCCAACATAATTCCAAAGTGGATTTTTGAATGCATCAAAAGATAAAAGTCTAACTCCGAGCCAGGTAATTATAATCAGAGTGTTAAATTTTTCTTTGGCTTCTCTGTGTTCTTTTGGAAGGAGTGATGGTGCCCACTGAGATCGTAGTCTTAGAGAAGAAGAATCGGTAGCAAATCCCGGTGCCCCGAATCGATGACAAACATAGCGGGGTCATTACGTGAACAAACGCCCAGCATGTGTATCGCGGGGTGATAATTGGTGTTCTTAATTTCAACGAGTGACGACTGGCTAGATGCATTAAAATGCATTCCGAATTCTTCAGTCCGTGCTAGTTGAAAAAACACGCACCCTGGGCGCTCATTCTTGAAGTGACGATCATTAGTGTCTCCTGCAAAAAACGCAGTTCTCCTTGAAATGGCAGAACGACGACGACGGTGTGTTTGAACACTATGTGCGGTGTTTTGAATCCAACAAATGTGCTGCAGGTATATAAAGTAGTTAGTAAGTGTTGGTGTGCACGTGCATCATCCTCTCGGTTTAGGTTTTAAACTTTAGCGGCAATCACAGCCTCGATTTTCCGAGGCACCGATTCATACAAATTATAATTTGTTGGTCCCAAAGGAATCTTGGCCCATTCCTCAGTTCAACACCTTCACCCAGCTCTTTCATTGAAGATGGAGGTGGCGGCGGCGGATATCGACTTCTTACTTGAATCTCTAAATTCTGGGAAATGCTCAATTATGTTTGGGACACAGGGTCATCTGAAGTTAGACATAACTCACAATGTGGAGGTAGTCACATTGAAGTGGGGAAACAGATATGAGAAACAGCGAGATTAGCCTAAGCTTGAAGATGCGAGATAACAGAGCCAACCGAAGTAGCTTGTCAAAAGATAAACAGGCCCACAATAACAAATTAGAAACCTTGTTTTATTTATAAGAAGTGGATTAATTGTTCGTGAGACAAAAACATATCAACTTAGAGTTGAATGGAAAATCCATAGCCATAGACTCATAGAATGCTAATATTCAAGAAAAAATGAATTTGGTAAATAAAAATGCACCCTTTTGACAATTGCTCAACTCGAAATTACCTCTTCCTATATGTATTGTGTTACTAATTATTAAACGTAGATATATTCATTTTTCATTTTCAGGATGTTTAGGACTTACTTCCTTCAGCATGATAACTTAATGCTTTCGATTTGGGCCATCATTTTTCGCTATTTGTCATTCATTGTGTTAGTTTAACGATGTACATAAGCGCCGAACTGCAAATCGAGCTTTAACTTTTGCCGGTTAAGCAGTTATAAATAGCAATATTTGATTAGGTGATCTCTAAATTTAACTCTAAGAAGCAAAACTAAAGAAACGCTTTCAAATTCAATCTAGAAATTGGTGAAATTTAAATGATACTACTTTGTAGGATATTACTTTACTTTTGGTAAATTCAATTAAATTTTAAGCAATATATAATGATGTACGGTAGTGAGCAAAAGTATTTATTTTAATCCCGTAAATTATTACATAAAAGTTCAGCGGAATAGGATTTGTGAATTAGGTATTGTCATCGATATCACAGAAAACCAGTCAACATCACATTAAAGTCTTACTAAAAAATTGACATGAAAAACCGAAAAACTGCAATGTGCAAATATTTCCATGGTTCATCGGTAGTATTCACAGTGGCGTTAAACCTGGTCTTCTGATTCACATTGAATTCAGTAAACGAAACAGATTTAAACAAACATCCCGATAAGCCTAAATCAAAGATGTTCTAGAAAGTCCTCGCAAATGTATAATGATTATTAAGACCTGGGTTCATGGAAATCATTGATCAACCACTGGGCCGGGCAGTTTCGAGGGTCAAACAAAGCCTTCGTTGATTGCAGACATCTAACCCTTTAAATGGACCGATAACTACGGTGGCTCCTAACGACAGCAAAACTAATTGAAGTTGGAAAAAATGAATAATTGTGAACAAAATGTTATACATTCGAATTCAAATCAGCCAATAGATATCAATTTCATAACACTTATGCTAATTAGTAAAATTTGCAGAGCATTCATTAGCTCTCCGAGAATACTTAAGTTAAAGAAGAAAAACAGCAATATTATTAAAAAAGATGAAACCCAATCAATAAAGAAAATTCAACTCTAGTGATGAATTCAAAAATGTTGGGTGATAAAGTAAAACATCTAGAGGGGAGTCCGTAAAAAAATTAACTAAAAACAAAATAACTTCTCAGAGGTTAGAGCTTTTATTTAATTGGTGGAAATAAATAATAAAAATGTCAAAAGAGCTTTTTACATAATTAATTTGACGAAATTAAGCACCTTAAACTGTCGTCTATGTAGAAAATAGAATAAGTAGAAAACAGGTGTGCAACAACAATCAAAAGGCATTGGAGAAAACCAAACCAATCGAATTATAATGAAAAGATTAAATTAGACGTCTACAACATTTTGTAGCAAAAAATCAAATAAACTGGTGCAATTCTGCAAAAAGCACCCAGAGGGGATCGCACACACTCTAGCAGAGTAGGAGCTCGTTTCTTTCAAGCGCAGGCTGCCGTCTTCTTTCAGAGTATATGCGGCATTAAAGCGCAGGTCCTCCAAACGAATAGCTTTGTTCCTATTGCTCAAAGTTCGACTTATGCACTATAAGTGAAATAATCATGCTCAGTAAAAAAATTATTTGAAAGTCAAGCAACTCACATTTATTCCATACTCGTGTAATTCAATATTACTAATTGATGTTTCACAAACGGTAAATATATCAGAATTTGGTGATTTCTGACAGGTTGATTGAAATTTATCATTTTCTGGGTAGTGTGCAAGTAAATATTTATTTCCGTAAGAAGTGCTTCTGAAAGCCTCTGCGATTTTACTGTTGGCGAAAGCATTAACTTGTTGATCTGTTGGTGTGTGATCAGCTACAGAGAAATACATTTTTATATAAGTGGAATAATAAAATTGTGCTATGGACGTTTTCGTACCGTATATCTCAACTACTAAGCCAAGAATTGCGATAAGAAGCAGAGTAGTAGAAGACATGTTCTCTATGTTGAGAATGAACCTGCTGAACTCACGCCTGCTTATATATAAAATGTACGAGAATTTGCGTATTGCGTAGTGTTGTTGATGCTGTTGCTTCCGATGCAGGAATGATTTCCAATAAGAAGTTTGTTTATTTGCAGGAAAACAATTGTACACTTGTTTATGGTGTTGTGATTTGCATATTTCTGCCTTAAAATACGGTAAGAAAGCATGTGATCTTTACATAATTACTCCTATTTAAAAGGATTTGTTATATACTGAGAGAGAGGTTGCATCACGAGTGTACTATGACACATGTGAGGAGTAAAATAATGGAATTTTTGAAATTTGCAAAAGCGCAATGTACCGGTAATTTACTTGCATAAAAAGTTCAGCAATGGATTCAGCTTTCACGAAAACCGCACAGTGAAAGTTTTCTAAAGCAAATCCCTCCGTTTGAACTATTGATTTCAATCTGATTTTGTCAAAATAGAAATATTTGTATATTTTTGTTCTCGTTTTATGACTTCATTTACAAATATATTAGTTGTTTTCTTGTTAAAAGGTCTTTTATTCAAAAATGGGATATATGTTGTAACTCATAGAGATTTTGCAGTTGTAAACTTAACGGAAACAATTAATTTTCTCTTAAACCATGCAGAACTCAGATATTCCACTTTAAGTACTATTGCAACAGTAGATTCGCTTACTTGTTCATTTCGTTTTGCTTGAGATCCCAGTTGGTATCTATCCATTGCTTTATGAGCAGCAAAAAACGGCACATGAAAAACAATAAAAGATATTGTCATGACATTTTCGAACGAGCATTTAAAAGTTTGACTGACCTAGGATACAAAATATTGCACCATTATGGACCATCCCTAACATGAAAAGAAATTCAATAGACGATATTCTACTACCAAAAAAACTGAACAATTCTAAAAATATCCTACGATAAATCTTACCAACTTATATTAATCTTTTCGTTTTCAGGATACTCTATTTTTCTTTTATCTGCAAAATATGAAATCCTGGTCTCATTTCCTTGTCAACACAAAACGGGAAAATCTCGCATATGGATATTCTTTGAACATTAATAAGCCCTAATATAGTATATTTTCAATTTAAATAAATGAATAATTAATTGCACTGACAGATAAACCATTCAAAATTTAAAAAAATATCTGCTAAAATTCATTTAAATGGAGGAGAAAAGGAGGCGACCACTTGAATAAATCTCATAATAATATATGTGTTATATTTGTGAACATTACGTTTCCCTGAATTTATTACATATACGTTAAAATGCAATTAGAATTTTTGACCCATTTGGCAAGTCCCTGATACAATCTACGATCGATAGTGACAGGCGGAATGATGCCTACTTCCGCGAGTTGTCCAACGATTACCACCTTTACTAGCCTGAGCTAACCACAATCGTCAGGCTCCTTATGCATGGCTTTTCGGATTTCGAGTGGCTCACAACAACCAATGTCGATCTAACCACTAACTGAGTCGGTATTTTTATCCGACTGGTTACCCATCCGGGCATTAACAAATACTGCCTGGAGAAGGAAGAGGAGCCTCTACCGCAGGCACTTCGATTCGCTCCTCGTCTTCTATTGAATTTGCTCGTCTAGAGATGCCATCGTCCTTCTCCAGAATCCCTAAAATTGAGGGCATTTCCAAGCAAAGTGAAGAATAATTTGATATTTTTGAAACCCAGCCCCACTTTCGTTCGTCCACCGGTGGAGACTTCGATGGAGGAATGCACGTCCATGCTGAAATCGCCCCCCAGTCTTGGCCTTGTGGAGGAGAAGACTCCCACGAGAAAGTGACAGCCCTTGTTATGACCAGAAGATTGGCCGATTTCGTGATTTCTGGCTGCTGAATGTGCTTTTTCATTTTGCCAGTATTTGCTAGTGATATTCCATAGCTTTGGGTTCGTTTATGAATAGTCCATTACTTATTTCAGGCAGATTATGCGGGATTCGCAGACAAACACGCGATTTCTTTCGAAGGTTATATTCGGTTTTTGAACTAGCATATTGGCTTATCAATAAAAGCCTACAAATTACTTTTTTGCTTTTTGTTTGAATGTTTCTTCTAAACATGTATTTATCGGTACAAAAATAGGAACGTGTACTAAATTAACTTAACTGTTCATTTTAATTTGAAGTAAATAGCCTAATCGATACTATCTCCCAAAGACCTCGTTTTGTTTAAATTCCTTAAAAAATCCGAGAGAAAACCTGTTATTATTACTATCAACTTTTAAGCATTCAAAGTAACAAATAATTACTAATCAGCTTTGTATGAGTTTGTAATTATCGTGCCAACAACTAAACTACTTGTGTAATTTTTCCCAATGTATTCTATTCATAGAGCTCGTGGAAACAGCCATTTACCTTCTAGCAGGATACAATCTCTAGGAATTATCATCCAAATTGTCACAACGAAATCAGAAGATTTCGTAAAAAGAAAGTTGCTTTGTAGATGGTAACTGGACCTTATACATCGCTAGAAATGCAAGTTTAGAACAAATGAATAATTATATTAAGTGGCATTTTTTGCGTTCTCAGCAAAAGGCTATATTTTCTTTTTTAGCTATGCTTTTCGTCCAAAAATATGCATGCAGTAGAGCCATAATTCAGAAAGCAATTCTTCTGGATTTTGTGTACCATAAAGTTCCGACACTGATTAGAAATCGACTTGAATTTTTGAAGAATAATATTAAAGATAGACCAAAATTAGTTAAGACATATTTCCAATAAATATATTTATATACAGGGGTTTGAAATGAATATTCGAAAAGCCTAACATTTTGTCGTTAAATCCTTGAACTTAATATCCAGGATAAGACTTTGTACCTTTTAATGTATTTGGGTTGTCGTTTTAAATGTCCATTTAAAATAACTGCTGTTTAAATTTCATTCAGTAATGACATCTCTCAATATGCGGAACCAGTGGTTTCATGGAGCTAAAACGCTCATCGGTTCCCAACGACACCACGACATAATTCCATGGGATGACGATATTGACATCTACGTTGACTTGAAGTATCTCAATGTAACTGAAAAGTCCTTAAAGGCATTGGGAATAGAAGTTCTTTTATGACCGTGGACGCTCCGACAATTTCTTTTTGCGCTCCCGATTCAAGTATTATTGGCAGCTTCAGACTAACTCAATTTCACTATTATTGGCCTTTTGTTGACATTTTCTACCACAAGACAATAGGCGCCACACATTTCTATGACAAATCGTTGGAAAATTGCATCTTTAAAAGCGCTGATGTCTATCTTACTTTGGACAAACCTTTGGGTCAGAGCTGGTTCCCGACACTCCGAAAATCACTATCTTTCCACGAGGTGGATTTCCCACCAGTCATCACTTTTGCGTCAATAGTAAATGCCTGTATGTCTTCGAAAGTCGAAATCACGAAGGAAATGCGCTTGTCGATGACCCTGATTTCAAATACAGTGGTTATGAACTTTTTTGACCGAAGTAGGCCGTTGCATAGGTGACCACCTGGAAATCCCTGCGATAGAACGCTTTGCAAATGCCAACTACAAATTGCCGCATATTAGAAAAATTTAAGGGGCCTAATGACATTTTCGGATTCTGTTAGAGAGCAAAATTTAGCTAACAAGCGTCACTTTACTGCAGCTTGATGCCCACGTACATCGAAACCACTTAAACATAAGTAAGTAAGATTTTTATATAAGAATGCATCAGTCCCGAATGTAGCAACATTCTAAAATTGAAGTGGAAGTCATACAGAGCGTCCTAGAAACACTGCCTTTTGACACAGCAAACACGGTGGTTTTGCATACCGTGGAGGAAGGCTCTCCCTGACCACATTTTCACATTCCTCCTTCCGGAGAACTTTCTGTGGGAGAACGGTTTGTTGGAATCAATGAATGTCATTCTGAGTGACCTTCGGTTGTGCGCCTCTGTCAGCCTGAAAAGAAAGAAGGCTCTGAAAGTCCATACCACCGACTGGCAGAAATTTAAACCACCATCTTGCTCAAGAATTTCTAAGGTTATTCCTGAGGCGTCCTGCAGGAACTATCCCTGCTGATGAAACTGGATGCGTTTTAATTCTAAATTGTAGAACTTTCTGCAAATTAAAGAAAAGTTAAAAATTCATTTTTTAGCGAAACTAATAAAATATTTTGCTCTTCTTAGACGAAGGAAACAGGTTGAACTCATTTTGAGTCCAATTCCAGACCTTCCCTTACACAGCTATTAACAATGCTTGCCTCTTATAAAATGAAATGAAGTTTGAATTCAATAATTTCAGTCGCGCAAGACACTAAAATTAATCTCAGCTTCTGCGTATTCAGAAGCTTTTTATGTAATTAAGTAGAGATTTTAACCTTAACAAGAAGCCTTATATTGTATAACCTAAGGCGACAAGCAATTGTTTTACCCTAAAAAGTTATTATTATTTATAATGAGCAACTAGGGGCAAATTTAGTATAGAGGTGATTTGAAGAGGTGCGACTTCTAATTATTTGACCTAACAATTTTAGAATCTTTTAACCTGTGTCTGCATCTGAAGATTTATCAATAATTCTATTTAATTTGTTTTGCAGTTCTGAAGGGGTATCAGTATATTTAAAAAAAGTCTAAACTTTTCTGCAATTTAATTAAGCAGAAGGCAGTAAGGCGAAGGTCAAGGGTAATGGAGAAATCCAAAATTAATTATAGCTTCTGTTTTACTTATTTAAACCTGATTCTCTTTTAAAAATCAAAGCTTAGGCTTGATGAATAATTTACTCCGATGATTTTTCACGCCACCGGTCATTTTTCAGTAACTCTCTCACTAGATGCCTATGCCTCCAAAAAACGAAAAAAATATGTATTTGGTTAGATCTATGTTGTGGGTTTTTAGAGATGCCATATTTGATTAGAATTTTAATCGCAGGGTGAAGACATCTTAATTGACAAAATATTTAAGAGGTGAATTTGTGAATGTGATTTAGTAAAGTGCATCGTCAGACATTGCAAAATAGACACGATTCTTCGAAAAAAATGAACAAGAAAGGTAATCGGTTCGTTGAATGTATATTTACAGTGTATACGAATCTGTGGAAAATAAAGAAGAGTTTCCATCTGGAACGACGCATCAAGAACTAGGCCGTTACGTTTCCATTTATTAAATCATATAAAGAAGCTCAAATGCAGTAATAGTTTATTATCTCCAACTGAGTGTAGCAGAAACTTGACAGTATTATTCTTATGATTTATTCGATAGAAGCGGAACTCCCAAAATCGTTAAAGAAGCCAAATTGCTGCTTTAATAATGGGGAATCCCAACTTACGGGCTGTTGAAGAAAACTCACTTTGATTTCCTTGACTGGCTGACAGAATCTGTTGTTGTTGATGTTTTGGTGTCACTCAGGCCGAACAGCATACCCTCGGCAAGGGAGATGAGATGTCAACTCAAATTAGTCAAATCATATGATCACCCTCCTCTTGCAATTGTTATTTATTCTCCTTTTGTTTTGCAGCTAAACCGGTTTTAGCTGACCCGGTGAGTGTGATATTTGACGATGAGGTCAATGTGGTTATGGCCATAAAACGGTCTTCGTGGAAAACTCTTAGCTAGTTGTCCAATGTGCAAAACTAGAAACGGACTTGTGGTGGCCAGACACCAGCTAGACAACCCAAAACGAGCTACTTGATTCCCCTGCCACCAAACCAAGCATGAGAAAAAACACGACGTGATCAAAGAGGTCCCCCTCATAATGATCTGGAGGAATCGTTCAATCCCTACAACGATATCTCTAGCAAGATGACCCCCAAGTGGCCTTCACACTGCCAAATCACGCAATCATTTCCACAACCATTTCAAGCTACCTGACCAAGTTCCTAATCTCCAGGCATGTCCTTCAACTCTTCAATCTACTCACATTACCAGTCCAATGCTTCTTCTCGGATCGGCTGACGTGGAGTACTGGCACTGTCCGCCGTACATCCCTCAAGTTTTTCTCGATGGAATACGCGTTGTTTCTGAATTGGTTCGAGTATGAGAAACGTTTAACATTCTCTTAAGACGGTATGCTAACCTCCAAATGCAATGCCACAGCTGCATCTCACTCGAATCGTCGACATCGAGCCTCTTCTACTGACCTCCCTTAGAAGCTACCCTACCGAATAAACGGAGACTAGCACCATCAACAAGTTCGCAAACACAATACGTACTGGTAGGACGCCATTTCGCTTATTATACTAATCACAAACAATTTTCCTGCTCCTCCAATGCATCTTCAAACTACGTACCCTTGATTCCAAAGCAAATAATGCTGTTTTGGCCGCAATTCGCAAATTTTCGTCAATACTCGACAAAAACTGTGTTCTACTGCATTTTTCTGGGTATATCACTTTATCTTCCAATATTGTTGGGTTCATCACTAGAATCCAGTTATCCTTGTTGATTGGGTCCCTTGCTTCTCTGAAATACAATTTTCTAGGTAGCGCCTCTAATCTGCCTTGTATTCTTGAGCTTTTATATAACAAACATTGGGCAAATAAGCAACCCTCGGTCACCCTATTTAATCATGAATATGTAGTTTTCATCGAAATTCCTAGATTCGCAGTGTATTATCAGGGCGATGTATTGTAAGCAGTTGAATGTTATATTGAGTAACTTAAATGACAAGCAAAAGCTCACGTAAACGCTTCATGACTTTTAGATTTCTCAAAACAACAGCAAATTAGATTTCAGGTTCGTTCGAAATTGACCAAGAAATAGACAAGGATAGACAAGGAGCATGAAGAGGCAAAAACCATAGAGCGTTTTATGTGACCCCTTGCAGTTGTCCGGTGTAAGATGCATACTCCTGGTATTGCCTGCAGGAGGTTATGCTCAGAAGAAAAATTCATGCAGGAACTGCTTTGATAATACTACGATCAATGACTAGAGTACAATTTAACTAGCACTCCTCGTATAAAAGACCAAAGTCTGACAAAAATGACAGCTTTAGCGTCATCCGCTGCCAATCTAATTCCGTAGTAGCAGTGGCTTGACTGCTTTTGCTAAACATCAGCTATTTACTCAATAAAGGTCAAGCGTTGCCGCAGAGCTCTGAATGACAAATAAAGTTACTCTCCTTGAGCGTTTGAATCAAATAAGCGTGCAGACGATCTCTCATTGGCCTGGCAATGCTAATTTCCGACTCATACTAATCCGACACGCCCGATTTTCCATCCCGAGAAGGGCACATTGGCTGGGACTTATCATTCCAGGCTTTTGATGAATAATTCTAAGCAAAATCTGAAGCACGTTTAAATGGCATTTTTAAAATGATTTCAATTTGATATGATAAAAATAACACTCAATGTCTTGTGATTTGCTACTTTTATTAATCGAGCCGTAGTGATTGGTCAACTGCTTATGAATGTCACGGCTCAATTAGTGGGGTGGTCGAGCGCCAGAGGAACCAAAACAACCACTGGGGTGCATTAATAAAAATAATTTGGTAAAGCCAAATTAACGGAAAGTATGCAGAAAACAATCCTTCTATGCGAAAAGAAAAAAAGTTTACAATATGTCTCAAAAAGCACAACTTACCACATTTTACTTCTATTGCATATTCCCTTAGCACAGTACTAATTTTGCTCTGCTCACATTAAATCGAACTCAGCTAACTGTTTCGGGCAATGTTTACATTTTCAGATGGGTTCCATTCAGATATCCCTCTTTCATTGAAGAGTGAAATTTAATAAGTAATTAAATAAACTACCAGAAGTAGTACAAGACCGCAACTTGCAGGTTTTGCACCAGCCATATCAACGGTCATCATTACTTAAGTCAGAAGCTAATTGATCCAATTTATGAGGTAAAGGTATTCCACAATTGATGAAAAATGGAAAGGTGAATGACTGTGAGGCTGTTCTCTAATTTTAGTTGGCCTTTGACGCAGGAGATGTCTCCGAATGTAGCTAAAAGTGATAATTTCACATTGAAAGTATTCTATACAGTGAAGCGGCCTTTCAAACTTGTGCGCGATTTCTACGTCCCCTTTTTGGCTACGATTCCCATGGAAAAGCCCATCGTTGTTTGATATTGCAGACGGCAGGGTAAAAGTGAGCTGGAATCGCTTGTGCGCCACGGCCAGCTCCATTAAAAAATCGAGTGCTGCTTCGGCACTTTGAATGAACAGCTGCATGAGGCTAGATTTGCCCACGATCAATTAGCAGTTTCACCAATGAGGGGATTGTTTCGCTGTTTCACTTGCTTTTTGTGTGAAAGGCTGCGACGATGACATTTTTTACCATCGCTTTTTTAATTTCACCTTATTGAATTTTGTTGTTTCTGCAAATTAAGATTAGAACTTAACGAAAACGTGTGTGCACGTAAAAAGAGATAAGTAATAGACTAGTCCATGTTACTGTATCGGCAAAAGCCAATACAAGCATCTGCGGCCGAATTCTTTCTAATTAGATGACTATGGACTATCAAGGTGATACGTAGTTACGAACTCAAGAATTCCAACTTGCAACAAATACAATCGTGTTTTAACTCACTTAACATAAGTTTTTTACAGATTATGTTCATGACTAAAGGATGATAATCACGATTTCTACACCTCAAATCTTAGTCAACATTTTGAATTCTTGATAACCTACTCCTATAAGTTTAGAGAGCTTTAAATCTCTTAGATTTAATGGAACGATATGGAGTAAAAGAACAGGATCCACAGTTTGACAACAAGCCTTAATGATATTTATGATTGTGAATGCAAAATCGACGACTACCCACGAATCTTGATTTTCTATTCACATGTCGACTCAAAGAAGCCCAAACTTAATCCAGATAACTACAAGTTCTATTGAGATCAGTGCAACTTCATGACAAACAACAGAGGCAACATGCAGCACCAAAAGCGTGCTCACACAGGAGAAAATCCTTTTATCTGAGACGTCTCCACGTCTCTTGCCCCATCTGTGGTGAGTGCAATTTCCCTGGCTTCAGCCAGCTCAAACACCACATCACCCGTGCTCGTAATCTCAAAGTCGACCGTCGCCATGTCTGTCGCTGCTGTAAAGACACTTAAGACCTGAAAAAACACCTCGAAGCCCATATTCGGGGCATGCCTGCCGAAGAATGCAATGCTCGTCAATCTAGGGGTGCATTGGGTAGTCTCAAGTGTCTTTACAGAAACTGCGCGTTCACTACCAACTCGATTGTGCTGCTGGATCGTCACCATGAGCAGCACAGACGTCAGCAGCATAGTCGATCCAGGTACAAACCACGCGTTTCGTCAGTAACCAAGATGGTGGCCGAGCAACAAGCCTCCACCGCTGGAGCCGTTGCACAGGAGGAGAAGGGAGAAGAGCCTAAGGCAGCTGCTGTCGCCACGGAGGAGTGTAACGTCAATTTCTACTACGACGACGAAGAACCCGCCTCCACAAACACCCATGACTAAGAGGTGGTCTAAATCGCGCCAATATTACTCCTTAACCCCCTCATTGCCCCTTAACCACGCACATAAAACCCTTTATCCATTAACTCTTTTTTGTGCTTTTACAAATTAATGAATAAATCGTAAAACTCATATTGAAAAGAAATACGTATGTTCTAAAAATGGTTCAATGGAATATTACTAACATGAAGCTAAACCGTATTTTATCACCAAATTTTCGAAAATTCGACGAATTTCGTATAAGATTATCACTCTATTTTTTGTGAAAATTAAAATGAACAGCTAATGTAGTTCGCCTGGAATTTTGGTGAGGTTCAGGCTAACCAGGGGGTCATACGAAGACAAAGAACCGAGAGATTGATTGATACGTGCGTTCTCGAATCGAGAGAGCCTGGACTATGAGTGATTCAGGCTGACACCAGAATGCAGATAATTGCTGATACCAACAGATTTAATACTCTTATTGTGAACCATGTTTAGAAAGACATAAATTCCTAGACAATCGGGGTTATTAGTGTAAGGATTTTGTGATTTCTAAGGGATATTTTATTTAAATAGTGCGAGCGCCATGATAAATTAACAAAATTTATTTCTATAAGGTGTAACCTTTCCAGACTAAGTACAAAGATACGATGCACCTTTCCCCTTCATTTCTCCCTCGTTCTATCCTATTTTCTGTAATATGCAAAATGGAATGTCTTTGCGCTTGAGTTGTTTGAAGATAGTGCCATTTTTTTGCAATTTTCAAAGTCATTTTGAGTTCCTTAGACTGCTTTTGAAACGTTTTGGAGGAATATTTTATAGTGAAGCAATAATGTATTCTTCGAGTTTGAGTGAAATGCAATAGTAAGTGTACATTAGCAAACACTGTGTCTCCTGTAGTATGGTCGATAAGAAATCACTTCTCTTCTTATATTATGAAGCACATACTACTTCCAATCATAGGCGTTGGTGATCTCTGCTATTGTTGAAAAAGGACATCATCCTGTGTTTTCCATTCTAGTCTTTTTCCAGTTGATACTCCAGATGCAACATTTACTTGCTTTATTGAACTCCTTCAACATCAGTTCAGGTGTAGTCCCTATACTCTGCACAGTACAAACTATTCATCATTTAAATTCAACTTTTGCAACTACACTGTGGCTATTATTATTTAAAAGGTGAAATTAGTGGTTTAACACAAGTTGAATATAATTTAAGAATCATTTTCATCATTTGTTCCAGAATATCATAAAATGCCAATGTAAATAAACAGAAACCCAAAGTTTGCCACCATGAAAAACACGCACAGATTTAGTCTTCAGTGAACTCCTTAATGGCCACTTATTCCTCAGTCGGAGATAACAATAAATGCAGTTTTGTAATCCTTCCATGGGAGCATGAAGTTGCACAACAAGTTCAATCTTACTTCAAGGAATGTATGTTCCGCTTCTTTGGTTGCTTTCAAGGTTGTTACCACTATTCCCACTGGGTACAAATAATCAATAAGCGGTTCCCTGATGATATAATTTAATGCACATTTACCTTTTAATATAAATTTATGATATTTTCTCTACCCTTTTGGAAATGAAAGGTTACTCTAAGCAAAACCACAACAAAGCACGTTTTATTTCCACTGCATATTCCCTTAGCACAGTACTGCTTCTGGCAAAGTCTACATTTTCAAAAGGGTTCCTCTCAGATATCCTACTTACGTTGAATTAAGAATTTCATAAGTAATTAAAAGACCTTTCAGAAGTAGAACAAGACTGTAACTTGCAGGTTTTGCACCAGCCATATCAACGGTCATCATTACTCAAGTCAGAAGCTAATTGATTTAATTTATGAGATTCAGGTATTCCACAATTGATGAAAAATTGAAACGTAAATTGATTGGTAGACCATTTATTGTAATGAAACTGGTAGTTTACATGCATCGAATTTCAGATATGACATTCGATAATATATGAGATCACGCAATGCATGAAAATACTTAATAATAATAGAGATTAAGGTTTAAATAAATAAATTAATCAATTAATTAATTACATTAAATCACTGCAGAATCCTCTTTAATGCCATATTTGCTTTGAAGAGATGCTCGGAATTGAAGGTTCTGGATAGTTATTCCTATCGTTGAGCTTACAGTTTACTATCTCTTTGCTATCTACCCTAAATCACTAATTGTGAAACCTGTCATTTTTGTGCCATTTGTGTTCTATTGGGTTAAAAACCAACCAGCTAACCCAAGAGAATATTTCTTCTTTAAAAGCTGTAAAATTCTTTTCTGTATATGAGTGATTTGTTTCTCCATTTGGGTTACGTTAACTTGGAATTATTTGCTTGTAACGTTGGCATGTATTTCCAATTTGTGCTGCTTTGTAACGCCTCAGGTGTTTAGGCTGAAATTAAATAAATTTGAGAGATTAAAAGAGGTTATTTCACGAAAACAAGTCATCATAACCTTGTTTTGCAAGATCTTTAACACATCTACAAAACCACAGCTCTTAAGGCCCTATCTTCATTGTGTTCGGTGCATTCCAATTTGGCGGAAGCAGAAGCTTCTTTCAAATCTTTCGCCATCAGCGAGTAAAGTGTCTCAATCACAGGTTTCTAGCTCGACTGTAAATAAGTTCGTCTGCTGTGGCGATTAAATATTTCATGGAACTACATTAATAGGGCGATCGTTGATTATAGGACAAACAGGTTGTGACGTATTGTTAATATTTTTATCCATTCGCTTAAAAGGATTGTTTTTTTTCAAAACTTTCTGTTAATTTGGCTTTGTCAAATTACCGATATTATTGCATCCCAGTGATTGTTTTGGTTCCTCTGGCGCTCGACCACCCCACTAATTGAGCCGTGACATTCATAAGCAGTTGACCAATCACTACGGCTCGATTAATAAAAGTAGCAAATCACAAGACATTGAGTGTTATTTTTATCATAGCAAATTGAAATCATTTTAAAAATGCCATTTAAACGTGCTTCAGATTTTGCTTAGAATTATTCATCAAAAGCCTGGAATGATAAGTCCCAGCCAATGTGCCCTTCTCGGGATGGAAAATCGGGCGTGTCGGATTAGTATGAGTCGGAAATTAGCATTGCCAGGCCAATGAGAGATCGTCTGCACGCTTATTTGATTCAAACGCTCAAGGAGAGTAACTTTATTTGTCATTCAGAGCTCTGCGGCAACGCTTGACCTTTATTGAGTAAATAGCTGATGTTTAGCAAAAGCAGTCAAGCCACTGCTACTACGGAATTAGATTGGCAGCGGATGACGCTAAAGCTGTCATTTTTGTCAGACTTTGGTCTTTTATACGAGGAGTGCTAGTTAAATTGTACTCTAGTCATTGATCGTAGTATTATCAAAGCAGTTCCTGCATGAATTTTTCTTCTGAGCATAACCTCCTGCAGGCAATACCAGGAGTATGCATCTTACACCGGACAACTGCAAGGGGTCACATAAAACGCTCTATGGTTTTTGCCTCTTCATGCTCCTTGTCTATCCTTGTCTATTTCTTGGTCAATTTCGAACGAACCTGAAATCTAATTTGCTGTTGTTTTGAGAAATCTAAAAGTCATGAAGCGTTTACGTGAGCTTTTGCTTGTCATTTAAGTTACTCAATATAACATTCAACTGCTTACAATACATCGCCCTGATAATACACTGCGAATCTAGGAATTTCGATGAAAACTACATATTCATGATTAAATAGGGTGACCGAGGGTTGCTTATTTGCCCAATGTTTGTTATATAAAAGCTCAAGAATACAAGGCAGATTAGAGGCGCTACCTAGAAAATTGTATTTTGAGGAAGCAAGAGACCTATTTAGGGTGAAATGAATTCCCGCAATAGCGTTTTAGCTTATGAGTGCTTGAGGATCTTCTTGCTGAATGGGAAATGCCTTATATAATTAGTTTATTACAAGTTTGCATCAAGAGTCATTCAAGACACCACACGGTAGATGACGTGACTGCCAACGTATTCCGATTTGCGGACGATTGGCACCACCTGAGCCCTTTGGAAATAGTAGAACCTGACCATGGGGTCATGGGCACTTATCTTCGGCATTTGTCCCGCCTCTATACGACTAAATAGGGTAAATACACCTTTATATGTAGAAAAGCGTCTTGCTACTTCTCCAGGAGTTCCTGCTTCTCCTCATATGTTAGCCCAGTGTGATTAGGCACCCACTCGTAATCCTTGGGGTTGAAGGCATCCTGTAGCCCCGAAAAACACTCAGTCTTGTACTTGAAATTCTCTTTTATATAATAAAGAACAGAGACGGTTTTATTTGACCATGAATGTCTCACCTGCTTTGCCAGGTTCTACAAATTTTCTGGGTTAAACTCCATTATAACTCCCCTATCTCGCAGTTTTGCATACGAACATGCAGGTTGATAATATCCTTATTTGCAAGCTTCTCTTTTTTACGAAATTCTTGCTTTGTTATTAGGACTTTGGACCCAGGGTCCTCCTTATGCCTGAAAACCCGTTTAAAGTTGACATTATCTGTTGGTTCACCAAAAACTTGAGAGTAATCTTCAAGTCTGTGCGAAATTCCAACTACTCCGTCACTTCACCTTCACTCTCTTTACTACTCGACGAGGCCAATACTAAATCTACAGCCTGATCACTCTTTGAGTTACGATTCTGCATTAGGTGTTGCAGGGCCTCTTTTCTGCAATTGCTATCCTGGTGCATAGGATCCTGACACTGTTTGAAAGCCTTAAAAATCGCCCGAGTATAGTGACCTCCGCTATACACTGTTTAAGTTCTTTCCAGCCTTGTGCGATCTCCCTACTGTGAAGTGCCAATAAAGTCACCTGGAGAACCATTTTAGGAGGCACTTGGGCCACCGAATTTCCCTTTTGCTCCTCATTCCACAGGACATTCGACTTCTCATTTTTTCCTTTATTAACTAATCTATTACGTTGGAAATTCTGTTGACTTTGTGAACTTTTTATTTGTTAATGAGAGCTGACTGCAGTGAGGTGACTGTGTTGCCAAAAACTCCATTTGGCATAGGATAAAGGAAGGTTCTGTAGTGGGTGCTGCAGGACCTCCACATCAGCAACCCCACTCGGGATACCATTTTTCCAACGTAATGTTCCAAGAATCATCCAAACACAATCTCGACGCAGTTCATAACGTCGGCCTCTTCTGGTTCGTCACACGACTTGAAGATGGCAGTAACGGTTTTTGTTGAAAATCTCTTCCTATCGTCTTTACTTTGCTTTTCGTGATAGTAATTAATCGCATAAATATTCTCTGTCGTGTCTTTTATCTACGTAACAGGATCGCATGTGTTTATCTCCATTCGTATATGATGTGCTTGAAATCACAGATTGAAGTACTACACTGGGGACTAACTTAATATAGAACAGGACTATTAAACTAAGGTTAAAAAATGTGATTTTTTCGCAAGGTAGTTGATATCAACTTTACACAGGTCTATGGTCTCCTGAAAAAGTGCATTTATTTTGAGGTTGCATTACTGGGCAGCAAGGAAACAAATCAAAAGTCAATCAAGGGCCAAGATTATGAAGTAAACATCGTGGAATCGGTGCAATCAACGTAAAGTGTCTTAACGGACTGAGTGCCGTTATAAACCAAACCCATCGCTAACCTATTAACATCTAGCTTTTGAATTCACCACTGAAATTCAGTCATTAGGAATCTACTATGTGAGCCTGTGTCATTTTGCTGCTCATTAGAGGTTTTTCACCACATACACTCCAGCATTAGTTTTTCAAGCGATTCACTTGAATTAGACAATTTTTGCCTGATGTATCGCTAAGTATGTCAGACAGTGACGTTTGTGAAAATCGTATAAGTAGTAGTGAATACCTAAACGAGTAAAATCGACGCTAAATCATTCAAACGAGGATTTGAAAAGCACGAACAATTTAGAATTATGCTTTCATGGTCATTCAACAACAATTTGCCAAATTTCCATAAAGAAATACTTAATGCTCTTTTAACAATGCTTAAAGGAAAACACCATTTTATAACCTAAATTGATGAAAGGTGCTCTTCTGATGAAAATCTATAGTGAATTATTTTCCATTTCAATAAAGCAGTTTGAATTATGTGGTTATTTGAAACAATGAAATATCAAATATCTGTTCTCAAAGGCAATGGAACAATAACTTACTCGCAGAAGTAAGTTAGTTTCGAAAAATGTGTTGTTTTTTTGTAATTCAACCTAACACTCCTCCGGACTTTAGGATTGGTTTTTGAGATTGACTTATCTGTGCGAACATCTCACTTACCTTTCCTCAAATATTATATGCCATGGGCAAACACGGTTTGACAGACCTTTTAAATAAACGACTTGTTCAAATCTCATTAGGAAGCTCCTTAATATGAGTGAGGATCGAAGCAAAGGACTCTTATTAGATGTCAGGCGAACCCATTGGAGCAGTTTCTGTGGACGGAATGCTGACAAGGTGCAATGAGGAACTGGTGGTACCACGCCATGACCGTCCGGGGTGATTTCCGGCCTTGAAAAAAAAATTGAGTGCATTGAGCGATAGACTGTAAATGGATCTGTGCTGATTCACGGCCAAGAAGTCGCCCTGAACAAACTCGAACTTGAACTCGAATTCAAGCCCCAAATTTTAAGTTATATACCTTTTTTCTTTTAGAGTTCTTAAATGTTAACAAAACTCTTACACAGATGATTTCACGTTTTCTTAACTAAGTACTTACCTATACAAAAGAGCCACTGAGAAAGTTCTTTGCGAAGAGTTAAAATGATGCCTTGCATTCAGTTCCAACCTTCACATTGAGCAGGGTAGTGACCTCTTTGCACATTAATTGTTTTTGGAAGTTTCAGTACTTAATGGTTGCTTTCATGCTTTAAGAATGAGAAGAAATTTCTTGGGACAATGAGCTGATGTGTATGCACATATCACTATCCATATTTCTGCATATGTATGTGCAATTTTCGATTTAGGTAGTGAAAATTATGGAAAACTTCCCGTAATCCTTTAACCAGCTGTTGAATTCACTGACTTATAGGGATAAAGATCACAACATGCCCAACTAAATAGCCGGTCAGATGTGTGAAACGGATATCCGGTTGTACGTTCATGAACACAATTATGAACGCATTCTGGTCAGGGATACGAAACTTGACACGTAGATGACCTGGACTCTTGGAGTCAGAGGACGATTATCCATAAGTGAAACACCTCCTGTGGTGACCCAGTTTCCATCTCTGGAAGCAAAAAGGAGGCGTTTGCGTTTGGTGATATAAGGCAGTGACCTTGGGAGCTTCAGCAGGAGCGAACCTAAGCCATTGAGATCTCGATACCTTCAAAATATCAGATGAAAT
>JAUOZQ010000804.1:0-23241 GCA_030710315.1 Anomotaenia brevis | reverse complement strand
CCAAATCACAAAACTCAATGAGTGTGATTTGTCTGATCAGCCTTAATTATGAGGTCTTCAGCTGACTTTTACAGCAATCATTGCAAAGATGGATTTGTTACTGAAAATATTGCTAAATATTTGCCAAATGGCCAAATATTGCATATGGCAAACACGCACGCATTATCGAACAGAGAGTACACGGTATCTTGTGCGATGTCTATTCCGCAATTTGTAGAACAGCATATAATCGGCTGATGAATATACTCGCGTCCAGACTATATATATATATACAGACCAATACAAGATATAGATACAGACCAATCGAAGGCGCTTTTACATTGCCTATTGAGACCCCGTAGTTTATTACCGTGCAAAGCAATATTAAACAGAGGTGTACCACGAAATGTTCGTGGTATACCTGCACTACGCTTTACTACAGTACACATTTAGGCTAGCCCACTTAGGCTGTGTGACGGCTGCATCTTCTACAGACATCTCGAGGAGCAACGCATTCCCAGTCTGAAATTATTGCAGGAATGTTACAAGACAATGCTAGACAATGCCAAGGCGGAGGAAGTCGCAGTTGATGCCAAGAACGCTTTCCAAGACGTATCAGACAGCAAACTAGCATCGCTGGCAGAGATTCCCTACTTTATTGGTGTTTTATGGCCCTCCATTCTGGAGGTCACTCTAGATGTACGTTCGAATCCTCCGATTTATTTTTGCCAATATGCTCCTATTGATAGGTTTTTAATTTTTTTCCTTGGATCTCAAATGCCTCTTATCTCAGATATGCATGCATATTTTTATTAGCCATAGTCCATGAGAGGTTGGCATGCAAAAAATATTTCTTTATTATAATGATCTGTAAACCAAGTAAAATTGCATTGGAATCGCGTTGAAACTGGAAGGAAAGTTATTGCAGTCATTTTTCTAGGTACTGATTGTTTTTTTTATGAATTGAACTCAGAGCAAGTGCTGACAGGAAGCCGAACAGATATTTGAAAAGACAAGCAAGGAGCCAAACGGTTGTTTCCGATGGTGCCGTTATATTAAAAACATTAATCCGACTTAAATAGGGGCTTTGCATAGTTTCTAATAGCTGTCAAAGTACACAAACAACATGGCAAATAAAGGTCTAAATGCAAATTACAGGGGCCAAAAGTGAAAAATTCCCTAATGGCCTTCTTTGCTAATGAAAACTACAAAGGCTCCTGACAAGTGACCGGAAGGATCTGCCCTTGCATAATGTTTAAGGGCCATAAAAATAACCCAATTCCATTTTAATAAACGGAAATTTCACCAAATTTATACTACTTTTGAAATGCGTAGTTGCTATTCATAACAGGGCTTCCCGTCTCTTGTGACCGTTATCTAACAAAAACCTTTTACTAATCTTAATGCTTAGGTGGCATAGCTCCTCGTACTTTGACTGGGTTTTGAAGTTGCGAAGGACAAAGACACGTGTGAATATTTTGTGTTAAAAATTACCTAATTTATCATTTAAAAATAGGTTTAATTTATTAAAATCTAATTCTCTGGTATTGTCAGATATTATCGTGGTTTGAGTGATCTCATGTATTATCGAATCCCATATTTGAAATTAAATTCATGTAAACTACCAACTTCAGTACAATAAATGGTAGAATAATCAATTCACGTTTCCATTTTTCATCAATTGTGAATACCTGAATCTCAAAATTGGAACAATTAGCTTCTGACTTTAATAATGATGACCGTTGCTATAGCTCGTGCAAAACCTGCAAGTTGCAGTCTTGTTCTACTTCTGAATGGTTTTTTAAATACTTAATGAAATTCACACTTCAATGAAAGTGGGATAGCTGAAGGCAACCCATCTGAAAGTGTAAACTTTGCTTGAAGCAGTTAGCTGAGTTCGTCTTAATGTGTGCAGAGCAAAATTAGCACTATGCTAAGTGAATACGCAACAGAAATGAAATGTGTTATGTTGTGGTTTTGGTTAGAATAGCCGTTCAAATCTCAATGGTTAGAGGAGATGTTATAAATTTATATGACAAGATAAATGTGCCTTAAATAATTGCTTCAGGGAACTGCTAATTGATTATTTGTACCCATCGGGAATATTAGTGATGACTTTGAAAGCATTCAAAGAAGTGGAACAAAAATTCCTTGAGGTAGGATTGAACCTGTTGTTCAACTCTATGATCCAATAAAAGGTTTACAAGACTGCATTTCTTATTAACTTAGTGAGGAGTTCACAACAAATTCCTTCTTCAGTGAACTCATTACTGGCCACGTATTTCTCCATTAAAGATAGTAATAAATGCAGTCTTGTAAGCCTTCCATGGGAGCATTAAGTTGCACAACAAGTTCAATTTTACCTCAAGGAATTTGTGTTCCACTTCTTTGGTTGCTTTCAAAGTGATCACTACTATTCCCGCTGGGTACAAATAATCATTAAGCAGCTCCCTGGAGCAAAAACTTAATGAGCATTTAACTTTAATATAAATTTATAACGTCTCCTCAACCCTTTTTGATTTGAACGGTTACTCTAAGAAAAACTACAGCATAACACATTCCATTTTTATTGCATATAGCTTTCGCTAAAGTGGAAAGCACTAAAGACAATAAAGATAGTGCCTTCAATTTCAAACCCAAATCGCCTAGTTTTAAAGTTACTGGTAAAGGATCAGTTAAGAATGATTAATTTTCAAATTAGAAACCCAGTGCAATCAACGCTTCATGTTTTGACATTGAAAATATGCACCGGCTACATTAGGGGATATTAATGTTCAATGATTATTCATTATCTTTGCGAAAGTTTGGTCCTTGATAACTGTTGTGACCCTACGATGACCTGAGATTAGCGTTTACATCAATAAAGAAGGACAACTAAATCTCCCTAACGACTGATTATTTAACCCTAATCTAACTGACAAAGTTTGCTCAACCAAACTTGGATTATTTTACAGACATTCATACCACAGACCAAACTTATAAACAATATGCCCGTCTGATCCCCGGTTTTAGGAACTCATCACCTTAACTTGGGAAACTGATTCATCAAAGAGGCGAACTTGAGAGAGGGAAGCCCCTTAAATAATTCAACTAGATAACGAGGGTTTGGTTGTTGTTACTTAGTAGGCCAGCAGAATTGTTTATTTGAGTACATTAACACTGGGACTAGTGTTGCCAGTGCGTTACCGGCATAATTTTCGGGCAGGATTGTGGATAATTTGTTTCATAATAGAAATATGTAATCAGTTTCAATTATAAATTAGTTTAGATATATTTTGTTCGTAAAAAAATGTATTAAAATAAAAGGTCAGTGTTGTTTCCTGTTCTCTGTGAAATTGGTACCTTCAGTTTGTACTCTACCGTTCACCTAGCTATCTTCTTTAGATTTGGAACCCACTATTTGAGCACTTCGGATGAGGTAGGACATCAAAATTGCAGTAGATCCCCTGAAGCTGCTAAGAGTTATGACTGGCAATATTAAACTCCCTGGTCAACGGTGAATTGCACATGGCCTTGTACTCATATTTCTATCACTATTCTCCTTAACAGAACCACTGAACAACTAATTAATAGGGTTTTTGTTGCCATGTGTAGTAAGTTGGATATTAGCAATTACTTTTAAGTGGCTACAATAGCTGCTCTCTTAGCTAGGTAGCTTTAAACCATTTCGTCTCTAGAAGCAAAGAAAACCCACTTTCCAAAACAAAATAAACTATGATGGTGTCTAGATCATAGCTATTTGTCCCTACGAGAAAAACCCACAGTGTTAGGTCTTTGATTGAATTATTTGTTAGCCCAAAATTTGTCCAAATACCGAGACTAGTTTACTGCCTCTACCGGGTTTCTTGGATTTGAGGTTCCAGTAAAAGCCAAACGTGGTGATTTGATGTACAATTCTGTGAAAATGGTGTATTTGCCCAGTCCATCGCTCGTTTATATCTAATTATTTGGGATGTACTAATCCTCTATCGTAATGCGTTTTTTTTAAAGTCAGCGCAAGAACCTAGGAACTCTAACCAGACTGCAGGATATAATTCAGCACTCCAAAGAAAGAAATCAAATCTGGTAATTTTAAGTTTAATGCTGTTGTGTACTCTATTGTTAGCACATAAGCGGTCCTATCCAATGATTTACGTCAAGTGGAAATACACTGGATATCATTTAATTAAGTGACGACGCTTATTTTGCTGTTTTCTATGTATCATGGTAACATTTTGTAGAATGAAAATGTAAAACTTGTACCCAACTAAATACAGTGATGTACCGAATTATCATCTCTCCTGCAAATGATTTTAAAGTAAATTTAATTTGCTATTATTCAATAAATGGAACGACCGAAACATAAAAGAGAATAGGGAATTTTTCAAATCAAAATACTTAGAATACATCATAAATCTTGAAGATAAGAGCCTCTTAGTTTATAAAACTTTAATCTATAACAGGTATAAATTTTACGTGCCTTTTTATTTGTATCGAATTTAATATATTTTAACACACTTGCCAAAGGTAAGCCATGAATCAAGGGATATTGTCTATTTTAAGGCTTTTGGTTGAATTATATGTTTGCTTAATTCTATTTGAGGATATACTTCATATATATATCTTTAAATGTCAAAATACAAGGAAAATACAGAATTTTCTGTTCAAATAATTAAGTAGGCTTATTCCCTATTCCGTCTTCAAATAGCACAGGAATTGCAATAAATAGGTAAAAAATTGCGACAGCAATGCAGCAATTCTCCAAAACTGAAGGACTTTTATCCGTACATCAATACTCTAGCTGCCTTTTAACCAGGACTCTATGCTAGACTTCTACTCCATTATTTTTAACCTTTCCCAGCCATGTGATAAAAGAAGAGAGGCCCTATTAGACCTGCACGATATAAAAAGTGGATTTTAGGGAGTAGGTGTGCATCCCATCTTCGTCGTTCAGCAGCAATGTTGTGCTTTTACCCTCTATTAGCTTTTATATCAATAAACTTCAATATTTGATTAGGACGTAATGCAAGATAGTGAATTTTATTTGTTAGAAGGTTATCGCCTGAGACGTTGGCTGTATCATTTGTGCTGCCTGAATTCTTCTTTTTTTACTGGCGAAACTGCGACGAACTGAGAATGTAGCTGTTACGAGCAATTTGAAGTGGAAATTTTAACATGATTGAAGACCAAAGCCCTTTTAAGAGCTTATCAGTAGCTCCGCAAAAGGTAATCAATTAAAATAATATATATCGTCTATTTTGCAGTATAATATTATTCAGGTTACTGACATTGCATGAAATTACGCTCAGCCGTTCAATAAAGTCATGTTGCAAGAATACATTGGCCTGGTTGGTACTTAATCTGAAGAATCCAGCTGATTAAAGATTAGTTACAATTCTAAGCCAAATCGGGAGCACCTCACTTTTCTACCTTAAATACGATATTTGCAACCATCTTCCACACTGCTTGAAGATTTCGATCCTTTAAAAGACAAAAAAACGAATCAGAACCACAATAATTGGTAGACATTTCTCGTTACTTTTGCCAATCTAGTACAATGATGCCTTTTTCATCCGAAATCTTCAAAAAGCCGGTCCAATGACACCAGGGACATCGTGTCAGAGTCAAAACGGAGAAATTTTGAAAGAACTTGTGTTTGCATGTTTTGAGAATGACGTACATTTGGATGTCAATTACGCAGCTAGACTTGTATTGATTTACAAATTTGCGGTTTTACTTTCCTTGAAAATTGAAATTATTTCCCATTTTAGAAAACTGGAATTTATAATGTCATTTACATTTTAAAATGCCGCATTAACTATGGCACTGAATCGACCTTTGGATTGTAAAAACTGTTCTATGGTTCCATGAATGATGTCTATTGAAGAGACTTGTATTAAGTAGAAGAGCTTAAGTGAATACAGTCAATATCATCCTACTGCCAAGCAGAACAGAAAATTGACCTCTTTTGATTTTGCCTCAAAGTGGACGTGGACCAGACCACAATCGGTGTGATCACATCTTGCGAGAACCAGCGCGCCTGTATCGTGCACAAATTCCACCTAGGGACCCTAAATGGAGTGGTTAGAGACGGCAACACCAAGGCCCCTAAAATCACTGCAGAGCTCCTCGTGAGCACATACAGTTACCAACACCAAGTTACCACCAAAATTGTTCCTCGTCAGGAGCTGCACACAGAAGCTGCAATTGAAGAACCTCTGTTTTCGAGGCGACAATTGCTTCAATAAGGCGTTTCGAGTGGTGAAGTAGAAACCTCAAGCAAATTTGGTCCGGTGAAAATAAATGGGTGATTCCTTCTGACCAGTCATCGTTTACTTAATTTTCGACCCCTAGCCGACTTTGCTATGTATGGAGACAGCCGAAAGAATCATTTCATCCAAAAACTCCTTCCTTCTTCCAACAGTCAGTTTGTCCGTAATGTGAATCCAACACCACCGAATGTATTAACATCTGTGACAATATTTGATGGCTTGAAGATTTTACTTAATAATCGAAAATAGGTAAACTGGCAAACGCTTTTAACTTAAGCAATAAATTGCGCTACAGCTTCCCTTTAAGAGACATGAACTACCTGATGTAATGTTCGAAGATAGGCGCTATCAAAATTATCACGATCAACAATGTTACCTTCGGTCGCTAGGATATGGGGCCACCAGAAGCGAATGCTTATCGACTCAAAACATATCCGTAGAAGTACATGGCGTCCTAGTAGCAAGACAGTTTTGTACCATAGGTTGACTATTAAAATATATAGTACTAAAATGAATTTTTTTACATTTTGTGAGTCTTTAGCATGATTTTTACAGGGAATCATTGCAATTCATATTTCCTAATGAGAGTTTCACATAAGGAATCATCACGCCATTTGAATCAATAAGAAATATTTTAGATATTTTTGTGGTTCTTTCGTATGATATTTACAGTGAATTCATGTAATTTAAATTTCATTTTTCTTTTAAAATAAAATGCCAACTTTTAGGATCTTTTAAAAGACAAAGATGTGAATTCAGAAATGGGTTACACAACGCATCTACATGAACCGCGTGAATGTTTCAAGTCGATTCGTAGGCTGCTGAATTTCCTTCCTAGTTTGAACACATGAATCATTTTGTCTTTTAAGTGATTCCTGGGTACTTCCATGCCTTCAGGGTTCTGCGAAAAATCCTAAAGTTATTTCCTCACCTACCCTGAGAGTAAAGTCCAAGTTTTCTGCACTAGTCACCTTCCAATTTCCGAAAATTAGTAAAAAATTCTGCGGATTCCATTTTAACGAAAACGAACATGTGGCCATTACTTAGTTCCGAAGGAAATCCTCCTCTTCATCTGTTAGCGCCTTCTTATATTTTGTAGTTGATCCACTTTCGGGAGAGCCAAAATGTAGCCTATCCGACACAACCTTGGTCATAGAACCCAAATTGCTTGATTTGAAAGAAGTCACTACATTTAACCAGATATCTCTACCGCTGAGTTGATTGGTATTACATTTTCGCTAACGGAAACTGCCAGTTTTCCAGACTTCCGCCATTGGTTACAGCCGCGACTCTCACGTATCCTGCTAAACAACCGAAACTAAAGCAACATGTCCGTTCCGAACTTCCTCCTCTGGAGCCAAAACCAAGTTTGCAGCAGCCCACACCTCAGAAAAGGAATCTGCCTACATCGGACACCCTCAGTTCCGGTCAGGTATTGCCACCAATCTGAGAAACCACTGGTAGAACTCCAGCATGGGCTAAACTTCATCAGCCACTTTTCCGGTTACCGGAAAAAGTGCTTGGATGTTCAAAGCCAAGGAAGCGCGACAATGTCCAAAAATATTTTAATTACCAGCAAGACACGTGCACAAGGCCACAATCAGCTGATAAAGTCGATATATTCTAACGATCGAGTCACAAGCGCCATTAATCTGCTTTTTTCCTGTTAGGAGAACGTTACCTCTTACCTGTCGATCCTTGCTGCTAAACCTCCACTACCTCCTAACACCAAACGTACTAATATAATAAGAGGAATAAAGAGATTAGTTAGAACCTTCGTCTCCTCTCACCACCGGGCCAACCACACCCGCCAACATTCTTTTACGACAGCGTTGTCCCGCTTTCTTGGCTTCGAGCAACCGAGCACTTTGCGAGGCGGACGGAATAGTGGGAGTTGTAGTTTAGTCCAAATTGGACTGTCGCCGGCACCGTCGCTGCTAGTTGGACACACCCACTGGAAATTGGGTGGCACCGGTGTTATGGGCATTTTTCTCAGTGGTGAGTTCTTTTTCATTCTTAACTTTTGCCGCGGCACAACTGGCGGAGGCTCGTTGGTTTTCCTACGTACGGTAGGTGCCAATGGCGGCTTTGAAGCGAGTATTGCCACTAATTCTTGTGCCATGTTCCAATATGATGTTAGAAGGGTCTTTCCGGTAGCCCGAGAAATCGCAGACTGAAGGCACATACGAGTCAATCGTTAGAACACATCGTCTTTGTCAGCTGATTGTGACCTCGTGTCAACCTTCACGTGGTTTCCTGGTGATTAGGGAAATCCTGATGGGAAACATTTCCTACGAAAACTACTTACTTATTTTCGAACAAACAATACAGTTAACAGATATTTTTGAATTTTTCTAACGAAACTCTGCACAATTTATTTGGCTGAATATTAATTAATTTATTTATTTTAAATTAAAATATTTAATAAAACACAGAGATAGGGGGTGGCTTTCGGGGATTATTATAAGACGGTTCTTCTTTCATGCGGGGCTCTTTCAGGTGTAATCGGACACGATATCTTGAACGAACTCGTAGTCATTGTCAAGAGTTCCGAGCACGATCTTCTTTTCTTAGTAAGGACGGCTACCATCCACGGCCATGTAATCGGGTTTTCCGTAAAGCATCACGACGCCTCTTGTGGTGTTCGGAAAGCTCTTGTCGGACGCTCCTGTCGGACCTTAAAAATCCGAGGGAGGCATTTTTACTTTCGTGGCAGGCCGTACATATCCGTATCAGGTCTCTCCCCTTTTTATTGCTTCGGGGCAAAATTGCAAAATTGCCTATAAAATTGCGAATGAATGAATTCACAACACTTCTAGAATTCCAATATTCCTTGATAGAAATTGTAACATTGTGTGTTCACTTCAACTTAAGAAAATTAGAGGAGGCAGTTACTTTTATTTCTAGGAAGTCGTATTGCAGAGCAAAAAAGGTGTTGGTGAAACGGAAAATAAGGATGGTAGCTGAGAGTGTTGGACATTTGATTTACTTTTGGCTCTAAGCATCATATCAAAAGTGTATAATATGTCCAAGTGTAATGCATGATTGCTGAATGAACGAAATATGTGAATGCCAAATCAAATAAAATTATTTGTGTAGAGGAATCATTAGAGGAATTTTTATATTACTCAACCTAATTTTAATATCCCAACATATCTTTGAATGTAATATGGAATGATTATATGCATATTCCTGATGATGTCTTAGTGTTGGTGACCGACTATCTGGAAATGGATATTGCATGCATGGAGGTGGTGCCTCTCTATTTTGTTTATGTTCTTGTCGTTGAAGAAATGGCCTTAAACGGCCTTCAGAGTAGTAGTAGTAGTAGCGTTGGCGATCATGTGGATATTAAATATGGACTATATCCAGCGTGATGAAAGTAACGATTTACAATGCATACCCATCCTCAATCGCTGTTGTAGATATGGAAATACTATACATGTGGATGATTTTAAATAGATCATAACCCACTGTTGTCATTTAAAGTAAAGGAATACTTCAAGGTATTTATGTCCGCTAAAATGATGTTCACCTTTGGTTACAGTTATCTAAATAAAATTAAAAAAGTTAGTAAAATATTGTTGGTTTATATTGTCGTGCGTGCTCAGATGGCCTTAATTTATGCGTTGCACTGATGTGGCTACTAATTTCAAGGACAAGGACGCGAACGAACTAATCACAGTTCGCTTAGTCACAATTTGTGCCCTGTCACGATAAGTAGTGCACACAACATCGTTCAACGGCGTGCAGACGGTGTGCACACCTCATTCATTCTGTGCTAGTTTGTTTCTCCTAATACAAGTAGGTACTCCCATCCTCCGTTTTCTCTTGCCTAGGGAAGCCCTTGGAAGTTCTTCAAAGTGGTAATCAATTTACCACAATAGAAATGCGTTCTAGAAATCTTGTTTACATTCTTCGTCAAATTAATACCAGGTTCACTGAATAAGCAACATTTTTTGAACAACAACAATATCAAAGTATACTTTAAGTAATTTAAAAACCTTGCTTTTAAAAGCACATATAAACTGATCTGTTGGATATGTGCACTCACAACTCAAGCGTATGAAATAAAAAGTGTTTCCCCGAAACAAGCAAATGAACCTTTTTTCAGATCGTTGACACAATGCTTTTTTTAAATATTAATATTTTCACACTTAATATTGAAAAAAAGATTCCAAAATATAGTGTTAAAATATTTTTACCCCATAGCGCAATAACAGCACTAGGCGTTATCAAAACCACTTTATTTTTTAAAGTTATGCATTAAGAAATGCAGTTCTCCAAAGGCAGCTTCATGTTAAAAATTGTCGTTTTCCTTTTATTATAAATATATTCATATATCAAATACATCTTACTCATATATTAAAGCAAGTTTAGAACTTGAAACAGGGGATTTTTCTCAGTTTTATTGCATTTAAAACTGAAATATGAGACAGGATGTAACTTACTAGAATAACAATGCAACTACCTTTTTCGGTTATGGTGATGGTGTTTTTATTGACTGTGGCTGGCGCTGCGCATCCGCAGTTGATGCAGTCCTTATTTTTGTTTGGATTAATTGCAAGAAGTTTTCCCTCCTTCGATAGCCGTGGTGGTATCCACGTTGGCCATAGTTGCGATGGATCAAGTGGTGTCTGCGTATGCGGCGCTCCAGTCACTTCCTTTGCACGTTCTTTCTGAAGCCTTCCCTTCAGTTACTTAGTCCATTCTATTTAGGTAACCTGCAACATCACTGGAGTAGGTTGCACTAGATTAATTAAAGCACTGGATTCACATTCTTCAACACCATTTGTTGTCAATTCGCAGGTACGTGTGGGCCCGTTTCCAAAGACATCAATGTTACAAGAACAGTCGAATGCACCCACAACGGATATCTTTCGAGGCACAAAGCCATCCAGTGTAACATGGTGCCTCAGTTTGAGAAATATCTTAAACTACATAATAAAACATGAGAAAAGCAGATTTACGTTAAATTTTGGCAAAATTGTGAGTCACTCTTTTCCGTCTCTCTTTAATGCACAAAATGTGATATTCGGAAACATTTATTTTTCGCCACAAATACTTGCCCTAATATGCCATTTTCCACGACAAGAGTTGTTGACTTATATAGTGCAATAATATACAGTTATAAATGGGAATACTGTAGCAGACGGAGGGTTGAGGAATCGAGACCCTCCACGAGTTGAAACACAGTGCAATACAACTCCGAAATTTAAACTGCCACATTCCAATTTCTTCATAGTTTAATTAAAGTAAACCCTTGATACGAAACTATATTTAGGGCAGAAGAGGTTAGCTGAACAGTGAGATCCTAATTCAAATGATTTACGGTTTTATTGTTTTCAGTAGAGAGAATTAATTGAATGATGAAGCACATGCTGTCTGAATAGCACAACATGCCAATATTAAGGTATATAATTTATATGTAATATATTTTTCTCAAAATTATGCATGGTGGCACAAAATACTAAAAACGTCCCACCTTCGAGTGCAAGATCCTGTTTCCTGTTATAGGCAATCTTTGTTTGTCCTGTTTTTGATGTTTTGTGCATACATTACAAGCATATTAGATAAACCTTTCTGAGAATTAAGAAACACTAGGGTTAATTAAAATATTGATTTTCTGTCTATTGAAATGAACGTTCCCGCAAATAGTTTTCATTTTACACTTCAGACACTTTTACTTAATTTACGTCGGTGGTGAGGCATCAAAAGGATGCATTTGTTCAAATGCATTGAAGGTGGCATTAATAAAAGTTTTTTTATATTTTGAAGCCCCTTAATTGTCATAAAAACTATTAATTCTAAAAATCAGTATTCGTAGTTGCGTTGCATTAGCAGAGTAGCAAATTGCAGGCTTAGGCGATTAAAACCCATTTATTTGAAAGAATAGCTCGAAGAAAGATTAACATACCATCAGCTATGCAAATGGCAACGGCCACACGCCATCCAAAATAAATGCTAAGTAAGCCTACTAATGACGGCAGACGACCCCATACCGTTACCGAATCGGGTCGCAAATTCTGCTTTCCAGAGTGATTGCAGTATAGAAACACCAGTCCTCCAACTGCTCATTCATGCTAACGTTTCCAGCAAAAGTTCAGCCATCTTCACCCGACGCTGTTTTGGAGTAATGGTACCATTCGCTGCACATCCCTCATATTTCTCGCTGTTTCTCTTCGGCGCAATGTTGAGACACAGGTACTATCCCATCTAGACAGTCTTCTAACCTCCCACTTCCATACTTAACGGCATCTCTACCGGATCGATGACCCAAGTCTCCTCAACCGTCACACACATCGATCCGCGATGCTCACACTCAACTGATCGTCGGCAACAGGCCCCTTTCCAATGGACCACTCACTGATCCTCGATGACCACACCCAATCGGACCAACGGACGTTAGCCTAATTGATCAACTCACAAACACCCGGGTTTTTCTTTTCTTTTTTTCTGTGTATTGCCCCACTGTATTTTCGCCTCAGGCCCCCTCGAGCTACTCTTGTATTCTCCCCTCTTCTCCAGCACACACGTTGCGGTCGCTCTACAATCTCCCCCTCTCGACTGGCTGTTTATCGAGTGTGTCGTTTGCACCAACAAACGCTCTATGGAGAGTATTGCAGCGGCATGACGCCATTTACACCTAGTTACCGGACTGCCTTTGTGCCAAACCAGGTCCTCGGAGTCATTTCGATCGTACGCCGCCAATAGACGTTCCAGTTCCCACACCTCCAAAGAGCCCCTCTAAGAAACCTTAGGCAATTAAAACTTAGCGATAACAACTTTCCCACTATTCCAGTCTCAAAAAGCGATCGTACTTGATTTTGCTTTAATATCTCAAGATCCTATCTCTAGTTGAAGAAGGACAGAATTTTATAGCATGGCACGTCCTTATAAAGGGGCTGAATAGCATGCCAAAATATGTGCTTTTAAATCCCCGAAACCAGCGGCAAGGCATGATAATAATTAATAAATATGAATTTTAGTGGTATAGAGTTAGACATTGGTGGTATCTTGTTTTGTATTTACACATAAAATTAAACAATGGCTTCTTTTCATAATATAACTGAAATTATAAAATAGTTAAGATATATCAGTTCTTCAGACTCAGGATATAGGTCGTATACGGAAAAAAATATAAATTTAGAAAAGCAAATACTATTTTGATCATTATTTGAAAAATAATTTTGTTTAGATTTGTATTTGTTTATTGATTTGTTAAATCTATTTTTATGTAATTTTACTGAGAATATGAAGAATGAAGTTGGTAAAGGGAGAAATTTCAGAAAGAATAAAGAGAACGACAGAAGCTGAGGCGAAGTAACTGATCATCCCCAAGACTTCTGTAACCAAACCATTAAAAATTCATTTTTCAAGAAAAAATTGGAGTCTAGTCGATTCAGGCCTTAGCTAGCAGTGTGATAGTGAAACATATTTTGTGAATCCTAAAAAAATTACAATCCCTTTTTTGTAATTTGCTTTCCTCATTTCACGCAAATGACTTCTCAAAAGCAATAGACCCGCGCTATGTTGAAATGTAAGCTATTCCTGGATTTAAATTTTAATTAACCTACGCAATTATTCCTTTGGCATCGTGTTCAGAAGGTTTAGATTTTTTCAAATCTGCAAAATCTGTTGATTTGTTGGAATAAGTTTATAAGTATATGATGACTTGTATGTCTGAAATCACTTCTTCTAATCTCTCACATTTATTCTATGTCTGCCTAAACGTTTGTTCATAAAGGGTAGCAAAAACTTCAAAATGAAAGCAGACGTTAGAAGCAAAAAAAAACAAGTTGACGAAACCAAAATAGAGAAAAATTTATCTCATATTCAAAAAACCAGTTTGCGGCCTTTAGAAAAAAATCTCTTGGGATAGCAGGTTAGTTTTTGACTAAATGGAACACAAATGGAACACGATTAGTGAATTATATTAGATAGCTCTTAAACAGTGAGCTCAACGATAGGAAGACTATCTAATTACATAATTACATAACATGTATTTACTATTTTTGCAAGAATCTTCTTAAAAAGTTCAAATAGTCTCAGGTTGACAAAACAGGAGATTCCTATTTGAAATTGTATACTCAACTGATTTTTTTGGCAGTAACGTGAAAATTAGACGATTTGATCGATTTCCTTGGTGTCAACTCAAACGTTATTACCTATTTCTGCATCTTTAACTGTTTTCATGCATATTTTATTATTTACTTAATTGTCGCTCTCTTTCCAAATATAGATCCGATAATTTTAGGCAGCCTGTGTTATACCTAAGTTAAATTCTACCGATCGCATTTCGATCAGTTTCGATGATGTTAATTTGGTTTTTACGCTATTCCGCTTCCGAAATTGAGCACCGACAATTTGGTTCAATTTTCTTCGGACATTAATTAGTAGTGCATTGAAAATCCTCAAGCAGTAAGTGATTATACCTAAATAGGAGACTTGATGCATTCTTTTAAGAATTTTAAGGCTTTTCTCTAATGTTCTGTGAAAGCTAAATACTCTTTGACTCATTTAATCGTCATCAACGCCGATCGATTTTTTCCACACAAGACAAAGATAATTCGTTTGACACAGGGAATATGGATAGCGTGTGAGACATGTGAGGTGCTTCTGCCATTGTTTTACTACTGGTGAAGTAAGCTTTGTATTATTGTGTTGAAAATGTTACCTTTCGCTTTAGCAAGTAATCCGTTACCCATTTAGTTGAGTCAAATATTGTTATATGTTACCATGCTCAAGACTTATATTATCCGAGAGTATGGTGCTTTGCTTTTTCAAGATATCTCTGGTTTGTGTGCTGGGAGAAGACATAATTTGCTCTCCCTACACCAAGAAGACATTGCATTTCATCTGATATTCTGAGATCTCAATGTCTTGAATTCGCTCCTACTGAAGCTTCTAAGGCCACTGCCTTATATCACCGAACGCAGACGCCTCCTTTTTGCTCACAGAGATAGAAACTGGGTTAGCACAGGATGTGTTTCCCTTTTATGTAATCATTCTCTGACTCCAGGAGTCCATGTCATTTACGGGTCCAGTTTCGTATCCCTTACCCAGAATACGTTCATAATTGTGGTGATGAACGGAAAACTTGATATTCGTTTCACGCATTTGACTTTACTCTGCAATTTCTACCTGGTGACCGGCCATTTGGTTGGAGATGTCAAGATCTTTATCCTCTAACTCAGTGAATTCAACAATTGTTTAAAAGAATACGGGTAAGTTTTCAACGGTTTTTACTACCTAAATCGAAAATTGCACATAAATTCATAAATATGGACAGTATGTAGAAAGTGATACTTGCATACGCATCAGTTCAATGTTCCAAGATATTTTTCCTCATTGTTATGGCATGCAAACAAACACTAAGCACTGGGGCTTCCAAAACAACAAATGTGCAAAGTGAGTACTACCCTGCCCAATGTGAACGTTGGAACTGAATGCAACGCGTCATTGTACTTCTTTGCAAAGAACTTCCTCGATCGCTCCTTCGTAAAGAAAAATAATTAGTTAAGAAAACTTAGAGTCATCTGTGATGTAGTTTTGCTTACAATTAGGAATTCTACTAAAAAAACCAAAGACCTTCCATTTAAAATTTAGGGTCTGAATTCTTGTTTTTGAGGCAATCATAAATATTAACAAGAGCTCTGAACCAATGCCGGTTGGTTGCCAGCATGACTAGCATTGGGACAGTAATGATAGCCTCGTCGAGTTTGTTTGGAGCGATTTCTTAGCCATGAATCAGCAGAGTTCCACCGGCAGCCTATCGCTCACTGCAACTAGGAGTTTCATTCTAGGCCGGAAATCGCCCTTGACTGTCATGGCGTGGTACAACCAGTGCTTCATCAAACCCTGTCAGTATTCGGTCCACAGAAATTGCTTCAGTCGTGACGTCGACATACAACTAATAAGAGACCGTCACTTTGATCTTCATTTATATCAAAAAGCTCTCCGAATAATCACTATTGAGGCATTGAATTGACATTAGGCATAACGTACTTTACGGCCAAAAGGGAGAGATTTACAAAAGTCGCTTATTTCGAAGGCCCGTCGAACCGTGTTTGACCAAGGCATTAGATATTGAATTTAAAGTAAGTGTGATTTTTGCATTGACAAATTAATCTTCAGGTTTTAACGAGTGTTAGGATGAATCGTAAAACAATACTGAAGATGAACGAAGTCGGGATTGACTTCTATGAGTCAGTCATTGTTCCGTTGCCATCAAAAACGCATCGCACTTTCGTAAAATAAACTTAGATATAAAAGACTGCGTAGTTTATTCAAAGATATTTGATATTTCTTAGTTTCAGATAACCACATACTTAAAAACTGTGTTTTGTTCTGTGGCTTTTTTTCTATAGTGTTCCCTTATAGAAAATGTTAAAAGAGCACGAGGGTTATTCCAATCGGAAATTGGCAAAATTGTTGTAGAAAGACCATGAAATCACAATTCTAAATTGTCCGTGCTTTTCAAATCCTCGTTTAAATGATTTAGCCTCTATGACGAAGATTTTATTCGCTTAGGCTTTCACTACTACTTATGCAATTTTTGCAAAGGCCCATGTCTGCCAGAAATAGCGACACATCAGGCGGAAAAAAATCTAATTCAAGTGAAAGGTTGAAACACTAATGCTACGGCTTTTTCCTGGTAGATTCCTAAAGTAGATTCCTAATGATTGAAGTTCAATGCTAAATTTAAATGCTAAATGTTGATGGGGTTAAAGTTGCGATGGACAAAAACACGTGCTAGGATAGAGTAATAAACCCAGTGATATTTTGTGTCAAAGATCACTGAATTTAGTTTAAAATAGGTTTAGTTTATTTGAAGTTTTCACTTTGGTATTATCAAACATCGTGGATTGCATGGTCTCATATATTATCGAGTTCCATATTTGAGATTCAGTGCATGTAAACTACCAGTTTCAGTACAGTAAATGGTCGACTAATCAATTCGCCTTTCCGTTTTTCATCAATCATGGAATACTTGAATCTCAAAAATTGCATTAATTAGCTTCTGACTTGAATAACGACCGTTGATAAGGCCGTTGATGCAAAACCTACTAGTTACAGTCCTTTTCTACTTCTGATGGGTTATTTATATACTCCATGAAGTACACACTTCAATGAAAGTGGGATATTTAAAAGGAACCCTTCTGAAAATGCAAACCTTGCCCGAAGCAGTTAACGGAGTTTGTTTTAATGTGTACTGAGCAAAATTAGTACTATGCTAAGTGAAGATACAATAGAAATGAAAAGTGTTATGTTGCGGTTTTGGTTAGAACAGGCGTTGAAATTTGAAAGGGTAGAGGAGATGTCATAAATTTATCTTACAAGATGAATGTGCATTAAATTATTGCTTCAGGGAATTGCTTATTTATTATTTGTACCAAGTGGGAATATTAGTGATAACTTTGAAAGCAACTAAAGAAGTGGAACACAAATTCCTTGAGGTAAGATTGAACTTGTTGTGCAACTTCATGCTCCCATGGAAGGCTTACAAGACTGCACTTATTGCTATCTGCAACGGAGAAATAAGAGGCTAGTAAGGGGTTCACTGAAGACAGAATCTGGTTGTGTTTTTCATGATGGCAAACTCTTGGTTTTTGTTTATTTACATAGGAGTTGTATGATATTCTAGAACAAATGATGAAATTGGTTCTTAAATCATATTCAAATTGTATTAAACCACTGATTTCGCCATTAAAATAATAAAAGACACATTGTAGTCGCAAAAGTTGAATTTTATTGATGAATAGTATGTACTGTGAAGAGTATAAGGAGTAAATAGCGCATAGGGTGCTCTATTTATTCATTAAATTTTAGAGACCTGGGGCGATTTCGAGAGTTCTACTCGATAAATTTAATGTAAAGCACGAATCAACCTCTATTGATTTCGCAAAAATCACGAATGGTGGGTATTACCAATTCTCCCTGAGTGGTATTTGGGAAAATACGAACGTTATAGCCAGGAATGGCTTAGATGTGGCCAAAAACATATCTTTGGGGCATTCTAAACAGCTGGACTCTTATTAATAATCATTGGTATTAATAATTTCAATTTTGCTTAAATAATAACGTTCCAGGAAATTATGACTATGGATTTGATATTTAACTCTAATTTGACATTTCTGTTATCTCACCTACAATAAATTCACTTCTTCCAAAGCAAACAAGGATTCTAAATTGTTCTGGAGGGCCTTTTAAACTTTCGACAGGCTTCTTCGGTTGGCCCTGTTATCTCGCATCTTCAAGCTTAGGCTAGTCTCGCTGTTTTTCGTAACTGTTTCACCAGCTCAATTTGATTACCACCACGTTATGGGTCATGTCTAACTTCAGATGACGCTCTGAGCTCTCTGCGTTTTTTCCCGAGCATGTATGAATCACGGCTATTCTGCTAGAAAGGAGTAAGTTAACACGGAGGCCTATCTATACAAATTCACAAAGTGGCCTCCAAATATCGGTCGATTTTACCAACATTGTTGTTGAAATACTACATAAAACTCAGAGAATTGGGAAGGAGTAATTGGTTTCCACCCAGTGATCATTAAATAAACGAATGCGATATTTAGATAAAAGAACACGCGCCATCTGTTTAGATGACACTGAAAAACCAATATATACGGCTAGAAGTGTTCAAGAACACTTCAACACTCATTGTTCAAGTGTTGAACTGAGGAATGGGTCAAGATTCCTTTGGGACCAACAAATCATAATTTGTATGAATCAATGCCTCGGAATATCGAGGCTGCGATTGCAGCCAAAGGTTGAAATCTAAACTGTATTCAAACATTTTACTGTTTTTCAATGTGTTTGTCACTATTTTGTATAAGCCCAGTGGAAATATTTAGAAAAAAAGCCTTCACTGACTTCAAAAAGTGGCCATTATCTATGATAAAAATCAAACTTTTTTACTATATTAGACATATAAGTATTTACTTCAGTCACGAACATTGTCCCAGAAGAATATTCAACGACAGCATCTATGGCTAACATAATTTGGGTAAAGCAATTGGGTGCTGACCCAGTGACACATTTTGATAATACACGCAAATACACCCTTAGTGCCTTCGCCATAACTCCAAATGACGTGTAATTTACAAAGGGGTCATTGCATTTTAACAATCCGTTATCGGATTTTAATCGCGTCGTTCAGTGGCCGGTGAGGAAGATGCACGTGCACACCGCACTTGCTTACTACCTGATCGACCAGTAGCGCATTTGTTGGATTCAAAACACCGCACAATGTGGTCAAACACATCGTCGTCGTTGTCATCCTCGCCGCCGTCGATCTGTCATTTAAGGAAAAACTGCTTTTTTACAAGAGACACTAATCTGCTGATCGCCTGCTACAATAATGAGCGCCCAGGGTGTGAGGTTCTCCAGGTACAACACGCTGAAGAAATTGGAATGCATTTTGGAGCGTCTATCCAGTCGTCACTCATTCAAAATAATAACGTCAATTATCACCCGAGATACACAGGCTATAGCGCTTGTTCACCTGATGACCCACCCCCAGACCTTAGCCCCTATGTTAGGGCACTGTGATTTGCTGCCTATTCTTGTTCTCCAAAGCTAAGATCTCAATGGGTGCCAACACTCCCTTGGAAAGAACATAAAGAGGCCAGAAAAAACATGAACTTACCAAGCCAAATGTCCCGCAAACGCTTGTGCGCAGGGGGCGATTATCTATGGGTCCGCCTTGGACTACTTTTCGCTTGCGTGCTCGAGAGTGTGGGAGAATATTCGTCATTCAATGTTCCGTACTTTGCTGAGCAAAATAGGCAAGCTTTTAGTCCACGGACTGGGAACAGCCATATTTTCCTGAGTTCCTTAGCGATGCCACACTAGCTTAACGCAATTGACTGCCTTTCAGGCAGAGATTCTCAGCTTTCCAATGGATAGAAGGCTTCAAGGCAAAGACTAACTGGATCGGCAACCGAATGCAACTGGATGCCTACTCGGGCATCAACCAATTCGGCGTGGAAAAGGAAAGGATCATCTCCCGTGGCTGCTGATATGTCTGATCGACCACTTGCCGATTTCCTCTACCATCAACACCCTTCTCCACCAGTCACCTCGAGATTGGAAGACTATGCCAGAGATGTGGACAATATGTTGGATTTCTTCCCTCACGATTCTTCCGTCGCGAGTCGATGTATGGAGTGCATAATGGATTGATGGATGGGTGAATGTACTTCCGTGATGAAATCGCTTCTCAGTCTTAGTGCGCTGGCTCGTAATCGGATTCTCAAGTGCCTAGAAGGAATCGATGTCCAGAAGTAGGTGGCAGCCCTTGAACCGCCTGAAGGTTGGAGTATTTCGTGATTTTGTTATTTCTATCGGTCCTCAACACATGAAGTGGATCGGAGGCCCACTCTACCTCGCCTCAAATCATCCATGTCTCTGATTTGCAAGGCTCAACTGAGGTCATAAATACTCAGATAAGCTCTGCTTCTCTGTAAAAATAGCCATTGTATTTTTTGATACAAATTTTGTGATATACACTCAAATTCTCCATTTTTCAACAACTTTGCATATTGGCTGTTGGTACTACTGCTTTTTTTGTTCCATGTCACTGTTTTCCTAAACAGTGTGTATGTCGACAATTCTTTTTTCGTTTTCAAAAGCCCTCATGTTGAATCATTACCTTGGGGGTTTTTGGTAAATTTTTAATATCCCAAAGTGTTACAAATCACAGACTTGTCATAAAGGAACTTGTTCTGTTGATAAAGGCTTGAATGGAGATATAAACAAAAGATTTATCGAATTTATCGAACAAACCAAAACAAATCTGTAGTAGAGGTCATGCTGTCTTAACGAAACACAACGATGGAGGGACTAACAGCCTCGAGTAGAGAAGGTAGAAATCCCGGAGCCACTACTGAACACAAGATGAACAAGTGACCCCGGTGTTTGATCTCACCGGCCTGCATTAATTATTAAGATTTTCAATAAAGTCATGGTCATGGAGTTCCAAATTTAAAGTTGTAACTAGGAGATGAAAAAGTAATAATGTACAGTTTAAATACTTGCCCCATATACCGAAATCGTTCATTAAGAATAACCGACGGACACATTAACTTGTCATTAACTTGTATCACAGGTAATTGCGATTTTATGACACTATTTTGATTTTCAACAAAACATCCTATTTCTGCTACGGCCTTGGACTAAGCAAGCATGCAAGCTTGGGAAGTGCTAAAAGGACCATGCAACCAATAGGTTACGAGACATTAATGTGGCAAATTTGTGGCGGCCTGGCTCCAGCTGGGTAGTCAAACCAGCACACAGCATGCCCGAACTTACCCACTTACTGGACTACCCCGTTGCTAATCGAAGTCTCAGTCATGACTATTATTCCTCTACCACAAAAAACCACTTGGACGCACTGCTTAATTTATCACATGCTGGTAATGTGTCTTTGGAGCGCACGTCTCCTCTTCACCCTTGTTGAGTGGGACCAACTTAAAGGAATAGCAGATCCATCTTGGAGCAAATCTGAATGCAGCCTGTGGGCTGAATACGAATTCCTAACATGGGGTCCCAATCTATTTTGGTTATGGGAAGTTGTTGAAATAGAACATTTCTTCAAAATGTGTGATCTAAAGTAGCGCTTTTAGTTCCACGTGTCTCTAATTCCTTATCCGGTTTAGCATTGATTTCAAACCCGAAACCTACGGCTTTGATGTCCTTGGTCCGGTGATTTGCCATTTTGAGAGGGGAGAATTTTCTTCTAGCCCACTCTTGCAGAATCATCGTCAGTGTAAGAGCAAATACCTTAAATGAGCTCCTGCACTATTACAGCCTCTTGCTATGAGAGTTTATAAAGGCAAAAACTCTCCCAAAATTCCAGCCAACATAATGGCTATAAGACTATAACGCCATGTATGGGTTATTCGATTCTTTTCATAGTAATCTATTTTTGTATAATATTGCAAAGGTGCATATTCCTCTAGGATTTCATGAAATTACTTTGCCTTCAATGAGGCTGAATTTTACTGGGTGGACTCCAGTTATAGATTATCTGCTCTGAACAAGAGGCCTTCCTCGAATGATTCAAATGCAACTTACTTTGAAAAAACTTAATTTTACCATGTTATTTTGGTACAGCCTAATAATATTAATTAGTGTGCTCAATCATGTTTCCAATATGAAGTTAGAAGCATATGGAATGCATATGGTAAAATATGAAGAGCTGCAGAATGTGCAATATTTTCAAATTTACACCTTAATTTAAGAAGTCAAAAATATTCCTAGTTAAAAATAGATAGGCAATATAGAAAGACATCTAGTTTGAACACTTACTTAAAAATTCTTTATCCTCAATTTTGCGTTTGATTTTTAGTACTCAGACGCCTTTTTTGTCCTTTTTGGATTTCATTCCATTATTTGAATTCTGACTTTTTAATCATGAATGAAGTTGAGAAGGTTGTAAATCTGGCGTTGTGAAATTCAAAATGTATTAATTTTGTTTGTATAATTTCAATTTGACATAAAGGAAAAGACTTTTGTGTTTGCTGATTTCCAAGAATGTTTCGATCAAATTATTGCATTGATCCAGAATTCTTCATGCACTATTTTCTGGTTCTAAATGATTGTCCTTTCCATAAAGAAGGTAGACACATATTTTGCACATATCTTCGCTGAATGTCAAAGCATTTGCCCAAGAAACCATCACTGAATAAATGGACCAAGCAACCAAATAGATGCAGGATTTGATGCCCATCGACAGAACCCTCATTCATTTAGCTTTCGAACTGTTATCACTAAATATTTGTAAACACCATAGGCAAAACAGTTCCAGTGCGGCTCAATTTTGATCCAGTGAGTTCAAAATAAGTCTATTAAAGAAGGCGAATTCCGCCAAATATTTTTGAAGTTTTCAATGATATTAACTGAAATCCTTCTTTTTAATCTTGCCTAAATTAGGCAATTTTCAACAGAGCATATTCAACTCTTCCAATAACTTTCAAAATAACATGTTTCTAATTATACGTTATAC
>JAUOZQ010000803.1:0-23244 GCA_030710315.1 Anomotaenia brevis | reverse complement strand
TCCAAGCCACACAATATTCGAGAGTGTGGTGCTTTGATTCTTCAAGATTTTTGTGGTTTATGTGCTGAAAGAAGACATAATTTGCTCTCCAAATGATTATAATTGAGGCATTGAATTGACATTAGACAAATCGTAATTTACGAACAAAAGGGAGAGATTTGCACAAGTCGCTTATTTCGAAGGCCTGTTGAACCGTGTTTGCCTATGGCATTAAATATTGAAGGAAAAGTAAGTAAGATATTTGCATTGATAAATCAATTTTCAAGTCCTGAGGGGTGTTAGGATGATTCGTAGAACAATACAGAGCAATTATTGTAACTGACGATGAACGAAATCGGGACTGACTTCTTTGAGTTAGTTATTGCTCCGTTGTCTTTGAAAACGCATTCTACTTTCGCAAAATAAACTTGGTTATGGAAGATTGGGTAGTTTTGCATAGATATTTGGTATTTCATTGTTTCAAATAATCGCATAATTCGAAACTGCCTTTATTCAATTGGAAATAAATAATTATAGATATTCCTCTTGACAGCACCTTTCATTAGCATAGGTTTTATTCTGCTTTGTGTTCCTTTTTCTATGGTGTTCAACTATAGACATTGTTAAAAGAGCATGGGGGATATTCCAATCGAAAATTGGCAAAATTGTTACAGAAGGACCATAAAATCACAAGTCTAAATGTTCCGTACTTTTCAAATCCTCGTTTGTGCATAAAAAATACCAGAGAAGTTAAATTTTTTGATATTCCATTGATGTTCACTTGTGCTTTCTATTTGGCTCCACTCAATATGTCTGCTTTGGCTAATAAAAGGAAACGTGAACCAAGGACTATGACCTTCTTTAATGATCCGAATCAATAATCTTGTTGAAATTAAAATGGTAGCTTAATGAGAGATGAAGGGTTGAATAATGAGAGAATAAACCAAGCTATGAAGAAAAATGCAATTTCTTTCTTCTCTCCATAATATTAATTATTGTGCTCAATCATTTCTCCTACAGCAAGGTAGAACCATATGGAATGTATATGATAGAGATATTATGAGTTGCAGAATATGCAATATTTTGGAATTGCCTAAGCTGTCAAAAGTTATACAGACCAACAAGAACAATTTAAAACCCTTGTTTGCCTTGCAAGAAGTGAATCAATTTTGGTAAGATCAAATACATCAAATTATAGTTGAATGGCAAATCCATAGTCATGTTCGCCTGGAATATGAATACTTACGCAAAATTGAATTTGTTAAATAAAAATGCATTATTTTAACAATTACTTAACTCGGAATTACCTTTTCCAATATGTATTGCGTTAGCATTTAATAAGCCTAGATACATAAAGTTTGCATTTTCCTGAAATCTGAGACTTATCTTCTCCCGAATGATAACGAAATGCTTTCTATGTGAGTCACCATTTTTAGCTGTTTGTCATTCATTGTGTTAGTTTAATGGTGTAAATAAACGCCGAACTTGCGTGTCACACTTTCATTTTCACCGATTAGACAGTTATAAATAGCAATATCTGATTCGGTGATCTCTGAATTTAACTCTAATAAGCAAAACTCAAGATATACTTTCAAATTAAATCTTCAATTTCGTGAAATTTAAATGGTGTTATCCTTCGTGATATTTCTTTACTTTTGGGTAAATTCGATTAAAATGTAAACAATATATATTGATGTGCGACAAGTAGTTAGCAAAGTCACTTATCTTAATTCTGTAAATCGTTGCAGAAAAGTCCAATCGAATAAGATTTGCGATTTAGGTATTATCGTCTATATTACAGCGAAACAATAAACATCGCCTTAGTGGTTTAGTAAAAAGCAGCATGAAAAAATCGAAAAAAATATCACTGTTCAAATGCGTCTCTGTTTCATCAGTTGTTTTCACAGTGGTGTTAAACATGGGATCCCAATTCACGATCACTATATCGCGATGAATTCAGAAAAAAAGATTTAAACAAAGGTCCCGATAATCTTAAATAGCAGATGTTTTAGAAAGTTCTTGAAAGTGCAAAATGTGCGTTAATAGCACGGTTCATGGAAATCATTGATGAACCACGGGGCCGGGCAGTTTCGAGGGTCAAACAGAGCCTTCGTTGATTGCAGCCGTCTAACCCTAGTGTGGCTCCTAATTAGGACAAGATTACTCAAAAGCTGGAAAAATTGAATAGAAATTGTGAGCCAAGTATTTTATATTCGAAATCAAAGCGGCCAATACAATTCAGTTGCATAACACTTATGCAGATTAGCAAAATTTTTAGGGAATTCGTTAGCTCTCCGTGAATATTTAAGCTAAGAAAAATAATAATATCAAATGATATAAAATATAGCGACATGTTTTGGAAATACCAAGGGTTGAGGGAGAGGCAGATTATACACTGGACGAGTACAAGGCTAAATTGAACCGTCGCATAGCAAACACAAAGGATTTCAACTGTGATTTAGTTCAGGATAATAGTCTAGAAGTAGGATATCGTTAGTTTTAACTGTGAAGATTCATGTAAACTTCTCCCAGGATCCCCGATCATCCTACGCCCGAGTATACTTACTCCAGTTCAGTTGGTGCTTGTATGACAGAGTTGAAAATTGAAAGAGGTGGGGGAGAAATCGCAACAAAAATTATATGAAATATGATTACGAACAAATTAAAACAAGTGTAGCAATGATCCCAGGTAATGTTCACCCGGAATAACCAAGAGAAATCTCTACGGAGTAGGCGATTTCATATTTTGACAGAAATTCTGAAAGGTTACTTAGGGAGTGGAGCTAGAGATTGAGTTTTTGTTTTATAGGCCATGGATTTTGTTGAACCTCCTTTATATTAATTTATCTATCACTTTTTATTTTGATACGGCACGTAGAATGGACTGTCGACGATCGTTTGATTTATCCATAACTCGGAATAGCGCTTCCCAAGTGAATTAATGAACTGCAGGTATTTGAAAGTTATTAGTGAATTTTTCAAATCGGGAAGGTCCACGCAGACTGCCGTAGTGTTTCAATTGCAAAAAAAGGAAACAAATATAAGTAGCATGCCTCAATTATGCAGTTATGAGATGAAATAAAAATGAGTTATGGAGTTCATGTATTCATGTATTCATTTGGGTCTTTCTTTTTGTAACTGTTGGTCATGTGAACTATGTTCTTCATGTCAATGGCGTCGACCATTAGGAGGCTGAAAAAATTGCCATTTTAAACAAGCAATGCCTAGTTGTTATGCTACTTAGTACATAGGAGTCGAAGTCATGTCGAAAATAATTGGTCGAAATTTCAAAGCAGCGCTTAAAGATAAAACATCTTCCAATTAAAAAATGAATCAGAATTGTTAAAAGTTTGTCTTTTTAAATCAGAATTTGAGGCAGCCTTATTTGAATTCTTAAAGTAAATTTGAAACTGGGTCTTCTCTCAGAGCTTATTTCAAGGCTTTATAAATGATAGCCAGAAAATTCCATGCAGTGGCTACCTGTGATTTGAAAATGGCTTAAGAGGAGAAATTGTATACTTAGCCGAAAAAGAAACTAGACTATGTGCCTCATCAGAAAGCAGCTTATTTGATTGCGAAGGACTGATTTGATCTGACTACATAGGGGTTAAACGTAATTGAGGAAATACCAAATAAGTTGGCATCTAATTTTAAACATGCTATAAATAATCGAATCTTGACGAGTTCTAATAGTTTTTGTTAATTTCTTGATATTCAAAAGCTTTGTTTAAAAAACGCTTTACATATGTTAAAATCTATTATAAGTTTCCCAAAATGGAATACCTTGCAGACTCTTAAAGATGACCAGTTGTTGGTGATCTTATAATGGAAGCTATGTGATGGGATTCAAGGAGTTGTCTTCAAGATATTGTGGACCAACCGGACGCCTCAAAACCGTTGAGCAACTAAACATGGACCTATAAATTTTTCAAATTTAAATCAGTATAATAAAAACAAGCAAACGGTGATCAAAAAGCCCCGGAAATAGTGCGCGGCTTCATATAAAGTTTACCATAAAATGATAGTAAACTTTTGCATTCATGGTACTGCTGCTTCATTAATTTGTCAAATAACAGCGAACCGCACTTATCGACAACCAAAGGCTGCAAAATCACCTGAACCTTCAGCATCTTACTATCCCACGCTCATATTACATCCACACCACTTCAGCTGCGCCACCCGCATTTTGTCCTTTGGCTTGAGAGTCTATCCTTAGACAGCATATTAATCGAAGTACTCGATTTAGCATGAAACTCGTTCTGCGCAAATTTCATAGTCGCTAGCACATTATTTTCTTCGAGAACCTAAGCTTATAAACTACATACCGTTGATAAGGGGCATATGAAAGAAATGAAAAAAGGGTCATTTATAAAATGTTTTTTGCAATTTAACTTGTTCATTAGGTTATTATGACAGGCTCCTTTAAAACAGAGATTCAACAGAGCCGATACAGCCAAAAAAGTCTAGAATTATCATATGTATTTCACCCAAATTATCATTTACTAATGCAAATATCATGCTGAATCTATCATATAAGTATAAGAATGTGAATGCTCAAAAACAAATTGCTAGGTGGCTGCTGATAAATGTCAGTTGCATATTTCATATACTTTATTGAACATGACCATAAATCGACATCGTTGTCTTCAGAGTAGCAGAGACATTTCAAAATGGGATTTTTAATATCTAGTTGCTATCAAGATAAAGGAAATAAATGATTCAGGGTCAGATCCGCTACACAACAAATAAGGTTTTTATTATGTTTGTGAAAAGTTTCCCGTTATAAATGGGCATTTTAAATAATATTCGTTTACAATTCGAAAGTTTTAAAGAAATAATTTTGACTCCCAATAAAATTAATTGTTTGAATCGAATTTTTTTATTCATCTGCCCATTCTTTGATTATTTATTTAATACTTTCTGAATTTTGCGTTCTTTTGAGAACAGAAACATTTCGATTCTTAGGCAAATTCAAACTTAGGTAACAAAAGTAGACAAAGACTTGCCTTGGCATCAGAAGTATCAATTTTACTGCATACTTATTCAGGCAATATCAATTGTTCGCGTATTGTCCAACGACTGTCAGCAAGGGAAATGGAAATAATTTATGTTCCATTTATTCTACTAACAAAATGTCAGTAGAATCACAAAGCACATTAGTATATTAAAACACTTAACTGGAAAGTTATCGAATTTAGAACAAAAAAGAGAAACTAAATTTAGTTCAGGACAACCTACACATTTCTGGCAAAATACGAACTTCACTTACGACGGAAAGGCACGCTACTTTGTGCCAGAATAAACCGCATTCAGTGGTTAGGAAAGTTGCCTTGTGACGATGTACTAAGGAATTCTCTCTGCAGACCTGTTGTAGTCATCGTGCTCTTTGTCTTTACTACATTAGTCAGCAATTCCATCAATTGTCTATGAAATCTGCTACTGATCGAGTTCAAGCATATCGTCTGTTTGTAACAGGCAACCAGGTTTTTCTCATAGAGAAAGCCCTCAGTTGCCACGCAGGCGTGGTCACTTCGCCTGCTGGACATGTGAGAAAGGGGATTTCGCTGGCCGTTTGTTGTGTCTATGCTATAAAATACATTGAGCTCTGGATAGCCTACTTCCTCTCTTCCTCCGTTAAAGTAGATTTGACCTTAATGAATGGAAGAGTTAACGAAAACCGAGGCTTCATCATCATGCAATGCATATGCAGATCCAAACAACGTTGCGTTAGTCAACTTCACACCACCCACTAGGAGAGGGCTGAAGTGCAACTCTTGTGAACATCCGAGTTGATCCGTCATTGCAGACAGCCAACAATTCGTTGACTCTTCTGAAATCACAATGGAGCCCATCTTTAGCGAATTAAGAGGGTTAGACAGCAAAAATTTAGTGTGAAGTGAAAATTCACCTCCGTCCAGAGTCAGGTGAATCCCTGAAAATTGTATAACATTTAGCCTCACTTTTCGAAAGTAGCTAATAAATAAGATATTCAGTGAAGGGAACATCTAATTTAATGTTGAGTTCTACAAATGAGACATTGCAAGTTAATTCACATGAACCCTTTTGCTATTTTAAATTAAAATTTGCCGGGGAATAACCATGTATTTAGAGAATTCATAAACTGGAACGGAATTGGTTGGCAATAATCGTCGTTCCTGTTTCCTTATTATTTTTGCCATAGTAATGAGTTCAATTGATATTAATGATATTACAGACTATGCTGTCTAAGGAAGAAGCCTCCGTGGGGTATATTGTCTAGGTTGGAGTTGACAGCAATGTATGAATTACCATGGAGCGACGTGTTAGGTGCATGGGAAAGCCATCGCCGTCTGTATCGCTGTAACCAAAGCCTCCCTACAACAAAGAAACCAGTTTTGTATATTGACTTTAAGCTGACGATGACTCCTTTTAAGTAAATAGCAAACGGTCAGTGAAGAATGCCGCAGAGGACAGTCATTGCAGCACCAACTTTCTCACAATATTGAAAAATGTGATGGAACGTTGGCAACAGCCTTCAAGAAAGTCCTCGTCTCTACTCCTTTACCAGAAATGCCATCGTTACTACAAAGGTGGCAATGACTTGTATTCGTTGGACTGCCTCCTGATAATACATCTGCTCAGCAATCCACAAAAAAATGAAACTCTAAACATGCATCGATAGAGACGATTGGTGGTATTTGGTTAATGCTTACACCTTCGTACTTCAAGTATAACGTCTGAATTTAGAATATTCATTAAAAAACAAACTATTTGGTTTTTATGGTTTGGGTTCTAATGCTGTTCATATACAAGTACTCCACTTCTTCTCCTTAGGTAATTATAATAGTGTAAGCACTCAGGCATAATGAGGGCTCGATTAAGGCAAGTGCAGCTTTCTTGTGCAGACCATGAAATAAATAAAGCAACAGAGAGGTTTCGCTTGGTGACCAGGTCTGTGAATTTGCGCACACCAGATGTACCGACATTCCGGCACCTGAGGCAGTATTTGAAGGTTGCGCTGCAGATCTTGAACAGGTTTATCGAGGTTGCAACCGTTTTATCAGCTTAGTCAATGGACTTCTTAGAAATAATACAGTTATCGAAGCTATGAAGCTCCGCATCAGCATTCAAATTTGAATTCATGTGTTCAAAATAAATTAGAGTGCTCACGAATATCCTGAAACGGAAATTCTCATGAGGCCTGGCTAAGGATCAATTCTCACCAATTGCTTACACATACTCAGCATCGAGTGAGATGAGCAGACGCTACGAAGCTGATACTGGGCTATTAGCTAGGATCACGCATGCCGTGCACGCTGCAGCTGATCTGCGTTCTGAATTGTGACACACAGTAACTGTAGGAGTTCTCAGGCAGCGTAGCGGATAGCTGCTCTTCCATTTTTTTGCCTCAGTGAATCAATGGAAAGATGAAGAGTCCAAAAAACCAGATGTGTTAAGGCTTTGAGGACCTAATTTATAGGTCAGTTAGATTAAGATGAAATAAACGGCCATCAGACATAATTTGACGAACCAATGTAATTTTATGCCAGAGGCCTGTCAGTAAGTTTAGCTTATAATGATTTTAGATACTAGTTCAATCCTTTCCTGTTTTGAACCCCCGAGTCACAATAATATTGATCGCGGCGGTTTTATAACAGACACTTTTTAGTGATTTTGCCCTAAGAGATATCGGTCTTGTGAAAGACATTGTCATAAACACAGATGACTTTTATGCCTATGTGCGCGATTATTGGCTTTTGGAATAATAAACGTCATTTTTACTCTAGAAAACACTAGTGCGACATAAAAAATGTCCATCAACAATGAAACCAACTTTTGTCCTTCTTTATTCTGCTTTGATAGTCCCATTTTTTATGTTAAGGCCGTAAAAAGGCTACGGGGTTTTCTGAAGGAATCCTAGTTGCACTTTCAGGATCAAAAGATCGAAAGTGCTTCTATATGGCTTGTTCAGATGTGAATGCGTGCAACTTGCTAACCCCTACATGCCATGAATTCGGATTTCTATTCAAAAGGCTATATGATTTACACATATTAATCATCCACCGTCTATAGTTATTGGCATTTGAATTTCACTTTCACAAACTATTTCGTCTTCGCCTTCCACCTCGAGAGCCAAATGAACGATCACCTTCAGATAAGGGTGTTGATTGTCTGCGCTGGATAACTGAGGAGGGATCATCCGGTGGTGTTGGAGATGTTAACGCTTGTGCTTTTTGTGCTGTTGGTGGTGGTGGTAGTAGTGATGGTGGTGGTGGAGATGGCAATGACGCTTTTAACTGTCCATTTTATACTTCTCGTATCAAATAAAGTAGTTTTGCATGTACTGGTGGTGATTCTAGTGGTAAAGGCGTTGGTCGTGTTTGCGATTCTAGTTTTGGTGGTGAATTTTGTGGCGCATGCGGGTGGATTTACCAATAGTTGTGGAGACAGAAGAGGCGCGTCTGGAGACTTGTCTGGCAATGGCGACAAAGGCCGTGAGGAATATAATGGTATGTGGGGTGAAGAAGTCCCCCTTGGAGTCAACTGTGGCTGAAGTAAAGAATCATCGGGGAGTGGTGTCAACCGCTGGAGACGTTTTAGTGGTGGTTGTGGTGTTGGCGGCAGTGCTGCAGCCCTCATTCGACTGGTATTTTAATCATCAACAATTTCCAATAAAACCAATTTTACAGTAACCTAATTCGAAATTAACATATCATTTTAAAACACACCCTTCTTGCTTTTATTGCTTTTATCCATAATTTTGATGTAGTAACTTACGTTTTAATGAGCCATCCTCTTACCTCAGAATATCTGCGAAAAAAACGGGAGAAGATGTAAACTAAGTAAGTTTTAATTCGCTATTTTCACAAATAACACACGCATCAAAGAGAGCACTGAATAAGCTCTCGATTTCATAGTTCCATTCGTTCTTGTCAAATCTAATGATCACACAACTAGCAAGCCGACACTGCAATCTATTTCTGTCAAAAACTTGAATCTAAAAAATGTAAACTAATTATTCAAAGCCAAAATAAAATTTTCAGATTAAATAAAACTGATCATGGAATCTTTCAAGGGTACCTGATTTCAACAAATGGCATTTTACATTAATTACAAGCGATTAAATACAATAAGAACTTTTTTCATGGTTACCGGAGGCAGAAACGATCAATTTTAAGATAACAATTACAAACAACAGTTAGTTAAATTTCAGAGTCGACTCCCCGCTAAGCCTCTCTGTAGATATAGAAAAAAAGGATTTTGATAGAAAGTGTGTGTTTTGGAATGTAAGGGCTGTTCTTCTAAGAAAATATTGTTGCACATTATAATAATATAAGCTAATCAGCAATTTAAGCCAATAGGCTAATCAGTATATTTTAAGTTTAATCACCATTGTCTGATAATGAATTTCACTTTCGTAGATATTATTTTACATTTTAATAAAGCCATTTTTGGAACACGTGTCTGACAGACGATGTTCAGAATGTTCAAGCTAAAATAAACGAGTTAAGATTACTTAGTTTAGAGGATCACAATGCAATCAGTTAACTGGATGCATCTTTCTTTGGCTCGACTTATATTTCATCCAAAAACGCCTTCCTTTTTCCAACCGGCGATTTGTCAGTAATGATGGTGCTATTGTGCTTTCTCTTGGAAATCCCACGATGGGCCACGGATTTCTCTTTGTGGAAGAGTAATTAACAACCGTGGCTATTTTGGATAATAAGGGACGATCAAGTTTATTCAATAGCTAATAATACCCAATCACGCCAACAACGAAAAAAGCTTTAGAGAAAAGGATCTGCTTGAACGCGGTCAATGTTTCATGCACTTACTCCTCGCCCACACACAAAGGATCAACAATATTGGTTGGGAGGGCATCTCTCATCCACCTGATTCTTCTTTCGCCTTCGTCCTTCTGACGTCTGCCACCTGTTTCCTTGCTTACCAATTCACTAGAAAGAAACAGCCCCTGCAAAGCCGCGGACAGAGGTTGAAACTTGCATTTAAGTTCTTCGAAAAATACACTATGAGATATAATTACGAGATGATTATCCAAAGCAAATATTTAGCCACATCAAACCTATTCGATTCTGATATTCAAAAACTAATTACGATTCTACGGCACTAATAGCCCCTCCGGGTTCAAGGCAAACATTCAAAAAGAGTTGCATTGTGAATAAATAGGCCTGTAGTCCATTCTAATGCTTTTAGTGAGCCAACAAAATTATTTTTCTGAGTACATTAACACTCTTGGATTACTGTTGCCAGTGCGCTATCGGTATAATTTTCAGGCATATATTTTGAATATTTTGCTTCATAATGAAAGAATGCAATCATTTATGACACTAAATCAGTATAGATATATTTTGATTTCAAAAATTGTCAGAATAAATAGATTGAATACTTATGCAATTTTGAAAGCACACCTATTCTCGTCAGTATATGTTTAGACCATAATTTTAATTACCCAGTTAATAAGGTGTTTTTAATTGCAATAATTTCTACTTCTTCATGAAAAGAATTTTCTCCTGATTGTTGAGTAAGGGTCTTTAAGTAAATGCCAGTCACACACATTGCTAAAATAAGAGGATGGCATTCAGGTTTGAGGTACCTCGTGTACTTAGGCCAGTTGCTTCCGGGTTTCTCGGTCATCCCCACTTCTTTCTTCAAATTGAAGAATATCGGCACTTGAATGCTTTCATGCCTCTTCGATTGTTTCATATTCCATATTTATAGCACATTTCATGCACATTTTCACTGACTTTGCTTGGACGATCGCGGACGCTGTATGCTGTTATAACCAGTCATAGAAGATTGTAGTCTGGATTTGTAGAAGCCATTAGACTAAAAAATGTGACGCTTGTGCGCTTCATTCGAAGAACGGATGTCACGATATCTCTCACTGAGCAAGTGATCATAAATAATGGATGTCACATTTTTTATTTAGCTTCTGGGCATAATTTCAGAGTAAACTATAATGTTACTGAACTGACTTTATAATGGCTTGAACATAATGCAAAACTGTTTTTTGGAATGTGCGAACTTCGCTGAATCAAAATATGAGTGAAGGCTCCTAAGTCCTGAATGCGAACGATGCTACTGAAATTAACCCGTAGAACCAGAAGGCGTCTCTATAAATATTCCTGTTGCCTTTATTTTTGAGTTGTTACTTTATCGTGATTACCAGATATCCTCTAGACAGTACCATTCATGTAAAGATTTCTTTGCTAAAATTATTAGTTGTCACCTTATCCAGTCAATAAACTGTTTTATGCTTCTGAGTAAACTGACCATTGCTTTATCGGATTTCCAATTCACTCAAACTTAAAGGGAACTTAATCACAGGTAAAAATCATGGGACTTATTTAGCATTGTAAGTTTTATTAGTTTACAGCTAAGCGAGAAATCTCCTCCAAGAATTAACTATACCATAAACTAGCGGTCTCAGAACCTATCTACCACTGCTCTAACACTGCTCTAAGCGAGGCATCACTGAACTCCCACCCTTTCTCATATGAAAACAGTGGAAACCCCTTACTTGCATTTCAGCAACATAATCCCATATATTTTCGTGTTTCTGTTTATTATTTTGTCATTTGATATGATTACTTAAATTAACGTTATTACAGGTGTATACAAAATCCACTTTAATCTTGAAAAATGGCAGGATTCTCGGACTTTCAATTGGCCAAATTGTTAGTGCTCGTGTGACAGACGGTAGTGTGACGGACACTGCCCCGAATGCTGCTTGGCGTTTCAAGAGGTACTGACTGACGCCTTTGAAGCAAAAGGAAAAACGTCATTTTCAGCATAGAACAGGTCCGTGCCTAAAGTCAAAGTAATTGACTGAGAGAGAGACCGTTGGTCGGACTCTAAACATAATAGTTGTTAGAGAGGATTACAAGACTGAGTATCACTGCGCACCACAATCCCCAGAAATCCTGAACATACCGTAACCCGGAGCAAACTGGTTTGACATGTTCAAAGAAAAACTGCTACTTTAATTAGGAAAAAGAGAAAATTAACTTTTCTAGTATTGGCATAGTATGGCGGCGATTAGTGTCTTTCTCTGCAGGAGTCAACCATAGCACATTAGCAGGAGTTCAGTGGAAACCAGACTGCCCTGTTTGAAGATTTCCAAAAGAAGTGGGTCAAACTAGCCTAACCAGATGGTCGGCAATTTTGCTAACTTACATGAACTTCCTACAACAAGCAGCATATTGTTCAAGCCGGCTGAACACACAGCTCCTGTCACAGAATACAGAAGTGGAGATCTCACCTTCATCTGTTCAGCTTTGCCATCTTCCAGAACATGGAACAAACCCCTAAAAGAGGAAAGTGGATGCCTTCAAATCTGAAGTAAATGCCCGCCCCCTCTCCTCTCCATTCCCGTCGTAAATAGAGGCGGCTTCGAGAGTGGGAGGAAACACTCCAGCCACAGCCGAGAATGGAGCCTCATGTGAAAAGGTGCTTCTTTCAATCTTGTGGTAACGCCAAATCTACTTCACTCGGTTCTACTGCCAGCAATTAGGTAGGCGTGTGAACCAAACTGTGGTGTTTGTTGCTCCAGTGAAACGAAAATGGGTGGTGTTTCATTACTACACTGAAATTCGATCTCACACCGCAAGAATCGCGTCGCAAAAGGTCGTAGAAGAACCTGGTTGGGAGATAATTCCCCATCCACCACTTTATTCTCCCCACCTTCATTCTTCACACTACTACCATTCGTTTTGTAGCCCTGAAAATCATTCGGAAAAAATCAACTTTTGCAGCTCAGTAAGACGAGGTTTGTTTTAAAATGTGAAATTTACGGGCTCTACAAATAGAAACCAATTATTTTGAACAGATGAAGCTTTCATTAAGCATTTAATAGATAAAAGTCGTAGTTAATCGCGGAGGGTATCTTGATAATTGAATTTCAAATTCATTCTAGCTCATCTTACGGAAATATAAAATAAAATGTGTTACATTAAAATATTTTTATCTACTTAGAGGTACCCAAGAATCATTTGAGTGGGAATTTCACTTTCCACGCAGGTGGAGGGGGAAGGAACCCAACGTCTACTTGATGAGTTGGATGACAAGCTTCTTGAAGAAGCTTATTTTTATTACGTAGTTGAGTTGCAATTAGTGAATAGTTAAATAAATCCCTACAGCTGTTCATCTTCATGTTCATTTACTTGGAAAAGATCCTCAGGAAAACGGGTGTCTCGCTAACTGGTGAATAGATGACTTGCAGCTGGCTAATGGTGGCTAATAATGGATCTACTCTCGAAATGTTAAGCGGCCTAGACAGTGGTGGCTTCATTAGCTGGATAAAGACCCATGCACGATTTCCGCCTTTAGTGAAATTGAATAGATTAAAAAAATGCATTTTATGACATCTAGTGGAGTACTAAGACTTTTTTATCTTTAAATAATCCAAGCAGAAACTGAAAAATAGCCTTAGTATCACTCAAACAACAGCGACTACCGCACGTGGTGTTTCTGCTGCAGGCACACCACACAAGGTGAAAACATCCCACCGCAAATCACTCTTCGGGAGATTGACGACACCTGCCTCAATCAAACCCGCTGGCAACCAACATAACTGGTGATTGTGGTGGCGGTGCGCCAGTCTGAAGCACTTGGCATTGGGAAAACATCCCATTTCGGGTACCGGCGTACCCAGAATTACGTCATCTCAAGGCTGGTTGGGATTATTTGGTAATTTCAGGAAAAAGAACGAGAGACTATCAAGTTAGGGGTGATAAACGTCGATAATCGTAGGAGAATAAGAAGAAGCAAAGATTCATCGTTTTTTTACAGACAGGTCAATAAAAGATCACTCGAAACCGCCCATTGACTAACGTGGCCCACCTTTGCGTGGAAATTCACCCTGTTCTCGTTGATTAAACAAAGGTAAAAGCGATAGATGGTTGCATATTTAATAAAACAAATTCAATGGCTAGTGAATTTAACATATTGTTAAGGTGTTTACTCAAAATAACCGCCACAATTATCAGCTCATTCCATAAGTTCTTTCTGAGAAACTGCATCGAACCCAAGGAACTGACTGAGGCTCAGTACCGGAGCCCTCCACCGTACCACAGGTAGACGTTGCAAGTGGATTCTTGGTCCCTTCATATTGGCTGGAGCGGAAAACTACTCCGCCGCAGCACCATCCTCAGAGAAGAAAAGAGTGGCCAAAAAGTGGAAACAACTTGAAAAATGTGGTGTAGGTCCACATTTTGGGGCAATTAGAACCTCAGTTTTCCGAGGTATTGATTCGTGCAAATCGTGAATTGTTGGATACAAAGGAATTTGAGCCCATTCTCCAGTTAAAACATAGAGACTATAGCGCAAATAGACTCCGTACTTGAATCTCTACAAACGACCATAAATGCTTCACAATAATGAGGCTGTGGTCTGGGAAATGTGTTAACCGTATGAATGATTTGCTCAAATTCATTCGAATGTACCTCGTGTCGTATGGATGGGCGCTGCATTATCATTATCATCATCATCATCTTAGAAGTTGGCTGCTTTCCCCTCCGGGAATTACAAGTTCTTGCTTGAACAACCATAGGATGACGAACCCGGTCACCCAAAATTCCTAAAAAGTCTCGGCTTTTAAATCTTCTTCCATTAAGGATATCATTGGCCTGTCGTAATTCCAAAAAATAACGCCCCAGATCATCACTCCCCATGTTTTACAATTGGGAGAAGGCATCGGTCGGGATTAAATGCTGGCTCAACGTAATACACTCTGTCGGAGGTGGGAACTAGGATAGCAGACGAGAATTTCTCAGAAGAAATCACATAGACCAATTCTAGAGGTTTATACTCCGACACTCTTAAAGCTTTAAAACATTTCTCGTCTGTGACGACAGAGATTTTCAAATTACAGCTCTTCCGTGATGAAATCCAGAATTGTACAGCTACCGATGAATGGTTTTGTAGGGGGTGGGTTCTGTATGTGTTGCTGAGGAGCTCTGCACCGATTTTAGGAGTCTTGGTCTTGCAATTCAATTTGAGGGAGTGTCTAACGGTCTCCCTTAGACATCAACTCTGACTTTCGTCCAGACCTATTGTATATTGTTTTCTTCATCTATACTTAAAATTCATAGTTAAATGACATTTCATTGTTTATGGCATATATATAAGTTGCTTAAAAGAGCTCGATTAACTGGTATAAATGGTGGCGTTAGTCTAGTTGAGAAATAGAGAGGTCAGAGTGCACACGATGGCTGCTGGGAGCAGAGAAGGAGACTGAAGCGATGATGACCACGAGGGGAATAAGCGCCTTGAATGTGCGCTTTTGACATAAGACATCGCAAGTCGCCAGCCTACTTAAATACTGGCTTTTTACTTAGCGTTATTTTTCTGTAGAAACCTAATAACAGTAACGACCGCCACAGTGTATATGCAACGCTTCTATGAGAGGATATTCACTATGGATAGTTATTTAAATAGTAAAACAGTGTAACTAGCCTCACCTGTGAAACCAACTGCCCGGGTCACTTTGAGATGACAGACGGCAACACCATTAGGAGGTCTTCAGAAGCAGAACCTGAATGAAACCAACCCCGGGTGGTCACCAGCACGACTAGCGATGCCACACCAATGCTAGTTTTTCCGGGTTTGCCTGGCGGGATTCTAAGGCTATCTATCGGCTGAGATCGATTGGATGTTAACCGGTCGATGCAAATGACCATTTCGTTCATGCTCATAGTAACCATAGACATTCATGTCGATGCGCTGAGTATCAGCACCCTCAGTCTCATCGAACAGATCCTGAGCATCCGTGTCCAAAACGACCGTATCGTTTAAAAGCGTCTCCTGGTCCATGATTCGTCGGGTTAGTCAAAACAAACTTGAAGTGAAGGCTAAAGAGTGGAGTGCATTATAAGATATGTCAATTCAAAACAGTGGCGTCCAGAGCACTTACCTTTACGGGAACCACCAAAATGTTTTCAATTTTTTAAATAATAATAGTAATTTCATCCTATTAAATAGATATGGCATATCATGCTACATGCTGCCTGGTTTTGGAGAATTCTGTTGTTTAATGCTTTATTAATGTGGTAGATATTCGACTCAATGGCGTACACAGCCTGAAAAGGAAATAATATTTGAATTCTGCAGATATTGATAGAACTGCGATTTCAGATGAAGTCTTGAGAGTGAAATAGCGTTTATTTGAATAGTTATGAAGATCTAGTTTGCTTGGATTCACTGGCAAGCAGATGGACCAGTGAGATGAGGGATTTGAGATTTTAATAACCTAATATAAGGCTTGGGAGTTGGTAATTTAAGGAATGCGCGCTTGTGGTTAAGTGGGGTATGAGGACAAAGGACACTTGCCAGAGGGCTGGTTGTGTGACGGTGGAGTTGAGTCACAAATAGATCTGCCTTTGTCACTGCTGATTTGATGCCCTTGAGGTGGAGAGAAGATGTGAGAGTGTTGATGGGAGCATACACAAATTTTTCCCTGTTTGGAAATGGGTGGCTAAAAGATCTTTCAACTCTCTCCTAATAGATAACCACCATCGATAGTGAGAGTAAAGCGTTGGCTCAGAAGGACACTATAATCATTAAAGTATCAATTTTCTAATAAAAGGAACTTGGCAAAACCGAATCCCATCATTTAGTAGTTTCCATATATCTTCCTTGAGACCTAGGCATATTTAACTTCTGCTGCTGTTACTCTGCTTTGATTTTCAAGGTAAGCGAATCTGTGTCACACACCCCGCCGCTTCACGCAGACAAAACAGAAAAGCGGGTGTTGACTCGAGTTGTAGGAGATGAATCCGAAGAGTTGAACTAAGGTGTGAAGTAAGCCAAATTACTAATACAAAGCAAGATAAGTCTGCATCAAGAAGCTTATCGTCAAACCTAATCGGGCATCGTCCGGTATAATTAGCATTTTCGTAAACTGCAAAATCTCCACTTCAACCGGTTTTATTAAATCAATTTTTTTCATTACTTGCTCATTTATTTCTTCAAACTGAGTGGGTGTATCTTGCCACTTCTTCGGCAAGTTTTAATGTACGCAAAACAGAACTTAATCAGTTTAAAGACACATTACTCTTCATTAAATATTGTAATTACTCCCCAAATTTCGTTCAAATTCACAATGGTAAAACTCAAACAGAACTTATGAAATAACCTGATTTGTGACCTTACCATGAAGATTTTAACCAAACAGGTTTTTGATATTACAATTTAGAACACACCAACGGAATTCGCAATCGTAGAGTTATTACTAGTTGTAGTGTATAAAATTAGGAAATCCAGAGACCAGTTTAGAAGGAAGCAAGAGTCTTTTGGTTTGGAAAAATCCACCGTCTATAATAAAATTCTCTTAACTTGGAAAAGAGAATTCCTAGGATGACTCATCTAAAAAATCTCCATTTGGAATTTTTTTTTCCTGTTTTCGACAACTTCTTTCATCTATTGGTTTAAAGACTCATGAGGAGATTTTCGTAGACAGCCGAGGAGGGAAATTCAGTAGAAACAGGTTTTTCCACGAACATTTTAGTAAGATCGCCATGGAATAATCCACTTTGGATTGTAACCATCATTTGATGCAACTACCAAAGGTCTGCTGGAACGGGGTTGATGTTTCATGCACAAACTCCTAGACCACACACAAAGGATTAACAATATTGGTTGGGAGGGCATCCCTCACCCAACTTTTTATTCTCTCGCCGTCTTCCTCCTGCTGTCTACCACCTGATTCCTTGCTTACCAATTATTAGAAAGAAACAGCATTTCAGAGTCGCGGGTAAAAGCTAAAACTGGCATTTGAGTTCTTCGAAACATACACTACGGAATATAATTCCGAGATGATTATCCAAACACTATATTTAGCCACATCAAACCTGTTTGATTTTGATATTCAGAAAGTAATAACGTTTATCACGAAACAAACAGACCTTGACGAATTCATCATGGCTTGACGAGATGCGCCGTTGTGAATCGCAGTGATCAATAATTCTCCTGAGTATATATGTTTTACCGTGTAAGCATTAACCAGGCAATATCTACATCTGTTTCGTTTCGTGTTTTGAGGTTTTGCTATTCTATCCTTTTTAATAAGTAGTAATCAACACTAATTCAAGAGATGAGGAGTAATAAAAAGTTCAAATATTCTTCGTGATGTATATCGAATGAAAACGTTCACTGTTTAATGGTAGTGCAAATTCTGTTTAATCGGACACTTATTAGCATTTTAAGCAAACTCCAAATCCTCTATCGTTTGGGTTCCTATGGCAACCTCGAATCATAGCAAAGTAGATGCGATTTAGAAATGAGTCAAATGCATTACCAATATCGGTGAAGAATTGTTAATCTTCACTGCTAATATTAATTTTTTTGAGGTTTAAACAAGATTTATTAAGTGATCTAATAGTGACTTTGTAGTCATTTTCAAACCATTTAGGCAATTTGGATTCACCACTGGCCAACAAGGTAGTTGAAATTTTCTATAAATAAATCAACCCCAGAGACGAATACTCACAAACGACGAGTAAACCACCTAGATTCCTAGCAAAGAATTTAACAACAATCAATATTAGTTATTTATTTACTGACGGGGAGCAGAATATAGTTTAATCAACTGGAAACTGAAAGTATCTAAACTTGCAAAAAAGAATGCGTACCCATGGCATATCTGAGAAAAAATCTCCAGTTGGGAGCTGGTTCCCTCGCGATTTTCAACATCTTATACCACCTATCGAATTAAAGACCTATCAGAATAGTGTATCGAAAAGTTGAGTGTCGAAGAGAGTATCTGCTTTGTAAGCGGAAGGAAATTACATCGAAAAAATTCCTTCTTTGATCGGTTGGGTGGAATTGCAAGGAAAAGTCCATTATGGAATATTATTGCGGAACAGAAAAGATCTTAAACCATGACCATTCTACCCATTTCGTTTCATTATGGGATTTTTCAAAAATAAAAATAGAATTAAAAGGCAACTCATATCAGATAACTCTTTAAATTGAGGAGAAATTTAACCTGGCGGTCTGTATTAACTGATATAATAGATAAAATTGCCAAAATATTGCATGTCAATCTCTACCTGGTAGGCGGAAGTCTCTCAACAAGACTGTATTATTAAGGCACCATTTGAACTACCGTTAGAAAACCGTGTTAATCGAACAAATTGTTGATTCAAGTTTCCCTTTTTTGAAACGACATTCGAGAGCATGGAGTCGAGACTGAAATATCGAATTGGTTTGTTAAAAGAAACTTCCATCTCCAAAAAATGAATAATTTTTCACAATCTTCTGCAGTACGAGGAGCACCAACAACGATTGTTTTGATACTAGAAATATCAGTCTACGAAGTTCGTTGTCAAAACTGATATGTAGGTCTAGAAATTATCAGCTGACTTTCGACCTGCTCTAAATTATCGCATAAAGGTCGTCTTCCCTTAATTCACGTAACATTATTTCCTATTGTAGGATATTATGTAGTCCATTTTGGCATTTTACGAGGATCCAACACTTTTCAGCTTTTCCTCAAATATTTTAAAATCTCAGAAATGAGCCCTTTTAAATTATCATTAATTTTAATAAATATGAATAAAGAACATAACATTTCGAATTTGATCTGATTGACAAAAAACAATTTCAAATTTCTCAATGAATTATAAAGCTTTATCAATTTTGTTGCCCACGGTCAGGTGCGACGGGATTAGAAGGTTAAAATGACCCTCTTAAACTGTTTATTAGTTGATGAGATCTGTTTCCATTGCTGGACACAATCAATCTTTACTGAAGTTTAATTGTATTTACTTCGTGACCTTTTTTCTAGTTAGAAGGTGGAAACGAAAACGACAAACCAGTTGTGCTGAACAGCAAATTGATGCAAGTTAGCTTTATCGTGGTACCTTGCTCAGTTTGCATTTCCTTCCCTTCTAAATCTCGTTTGTTTTATTTCACCACGTGTATTCAATTTCGACAATCAGTCCATCTGGTAATTCTTGATGAAGTTGAGGCGGAATTCAAGTCTATAGGTGTAGAATTATTAATCCTGTTGTGTTCTGCAATAGTTTGCTTATCTTTTCTTCATCCAAGACTAAAGCTTTAATTCTTTAGTTCGTAACAATTAACTTAAGCAAAGTTGTATTACTAACACCAAAGCATCGGTTTGTTTTGAGGAAGTTACAAATATTATCTGATTGTTAGGATTGTAAAGTAAGCTACAGGGTCCCAACAAGCACCATGTGAATCAATATATACAAGCTGCAGGAATTTGCATAAAGGTATGTACTGGTTTCCATTAAAATTTTCTGGTTTGTTTGGGACAACGCACATCGTATCGTATCATGTTTCATGCAAGAAACAATTCCTGATTCAATATGTTGGTGAGGTGTTCGAATTGCTTTGTACATAAATTCAAGAAACCACTTGACAAGCAACCAGATATACAGTAACATGAACCAGCTTCTGTGAGTTCTAAAGGGAGTGCATACACATTTTCCATTTTGCATTTGCAAACATAACTGCATTAGGTATGCATTTCGTTCGTCGACCACGTGCCTGTATTGAGAACCGCACGAAGGGCTAACCAAGATATATTTTCTCTTTCAACTGGCCTTTCCTAAAGCCATTAAATGAGCTTCTCTTTAAAGAAACAAAACATTATCCTGCGAGTATTTTGCTTTGATGCTTGAAGGTGTGATGGAACCAAACCCCAAAGTTGTTAAAATCGTTTGGAAACCAGATTAAGAACGAAATGAAACATTTTAAGCGTCAAGTTATTGGTTGAATTGTAAAATACAAGTGATTAAACTTCACCCTATTTCTTACTAAGTTTGAGCGAAAAGAAATTCCAGCTTAGTATATCTGAATACAAGTACTTTGAAAAATGGTACTTAATGCACCTAAGTATTAATAAGAGAGTAATCGAAATTGCTAAACATGGAATTATTTAAAAAACTGACCTTAATGTATTCAAAACTGTAAATTTTCAAGTGTTCCTAGGTTATACAATTAATAAATTTCACCGCTAACTGCGAACTGCTTTGAAAGATGTATAGAGTTCGTGTAGCTAAAAAACTCAACAGCGCAGATAATAACTGTGACTGTGAAATAGTCATTAATGCATTTTGAATACTAAAATAGCACAAAAGAGTTCACAAAATCACCAAAATAGTTCCGAGAAATGTGTACCGCTTGCAACCATTATTATTATTGCCATGAACAAAATATGCACTGCCTATACTCAATTAGAAAAATAATCTCAATCAGATGTTGTTAAAATGCATTTTGCCTATAGCATTTCATCAACAAGACCACAGATGAAGTAAATATGCTATGTAATTTGTCTATACACACTGCCTAATGTTTTGTATATGTTGACTAATAAAATAATAAGAGAAGATATTCCCTCGAAAACTACAGCAGTTGAAGCAAATTTGTTTATATAGATTTGACAATCAGTTTGTGTTTAAATGAGCGACCGTCACGTTTTGTATAAATAACCCCACTCTTCCTTACACTCACATAATCGGTCATAGAGCTTCGCCATGCTGACGCGTGGGTTTTCACGTACTTCCTCCATGAAATGATGTTCAAGTACTTGGACTAATTTAGCATGTTATACTTCGTTTCCAGACTCTAATCGCAATCGCAAAACTAAAATGTCTTTTTTCCACTTTCGAAGTGGCCCCTTCAACTGAAGAGGTAGTCTCTTGTTTAAATTGGATTCCATTTATTCCTTCCATATCCTCCTTCATGCAATACTGTACATCAGGAAGAAAGTTTCTAGCACTAAATCAGTCCTTATTTGGCCTAAAAGTAATTGCAGGTCAAATACTGCACCATAGGTAAATGAATAGCAGCGACAGAGAATGCCTGTTCGTTCTGAACCAGTTGAGTTTACAGAACGGTGAACATGAAAAATACTCTGTGCAACAGCTTTCCGTGGTCAAAGAGTAGCAAGAAGACTCACAGATCGACGTCTAAAATTGCCTTAATATCCGAAAACGCCCAGTCTCAAGATTGCTCATTCGGGTTAGTCGAAATGGGTCAGATCGATTTCCGAAGCTCAATTTTGACCAATTTTTCAAATTTCGATTTATCGCCTAATGAGAGCACACTCACTTTTTGAGGAGAGATCTAATTCTGACAGTTCTCATTTTCCTGATTTCTCCAGCAAAAACACAAACTGGAAATGGAAATCAAGCCCAGCCGTTTTTGCTGGTCTCTCAAAGAGCACTGAAAACGCCCTTATTTCCACTTTTGAAGGCCACTTTCCATTTTATTCACCTTCAATTCTGACGATGGCGACGACCCTTCTCACATGAAGGTGTAGTTACCCAAGAAAAATATCCCCATCGATCCCAGTTTCCACATTATATTTACGTTACAGGTGATAAAGAAGATGACAACCCATTTGGTTTATTGTTTAGCGTCAACGCATCGAGTGTGATGTTACCGTCTCAGTCACCTTCAAATCCTAGTAAACTGGACAATTGGTAGCGAGGATATCAAATTTGCCAAACGTATCAATAATGTTGAGAAAACATGGAATTTGATTCTATGCATGACATCAATGCATCCAGTGTGAGGTTACCACTGCACTCATTTTCACTGGATAAAATGGTCAAGTACACTCTGGGTACCAAGAAAATCGATTTGAGCAGGGAACCTCAAAATCAATAGGAGCCACTACATTTAAGGGCACTTTAGATATCAAGTGGATGTTGCGTTATCTACTCGAATTTCTACTGCATAATTTGTGCATCATGAATTCCACAAAATGAAATAGTTTTATGTTTTTCTTTCACAAATGACTTTATTGTTTACTTTAACATCTATTGTATCCATTCTTGAGAAAAAATGATCATTGCTTGGATCATATGAACGGTGGTAAAAAATCTTCTCATCAGCATCGAAAGTATGCCAGGTTAAGGATTTATTCATTCAAACTAGTGCTTAAACAATCATAAGGGAGGAAATGAACATTTTCCCAAATGACCTCATCGAATCTACATATCAATTTCTCCGCTCGTCATTTAAAGCACTCATTTGGAACTCTAGCATAAATAAATGCTAAAATGCTTATTTCTTCTACAGATTCCATTCCAATCAATATGACCGAGCATAACCATAATTCAAAGTGCGCGAATTTTTTTGTATTTCATTATTTAAAATCGAGGGTGAAATGGTTTCCACGAAGAGGGATTAAAGGTACACACAAATTAGCACGAAATGCTTAGGGAGTTAAACTAGGACCAGATATGCGACATCCTACTTGAAGATGCTCCGTATGCACTCCAAAGGGCT
>JAUOZQ010000802.1:0-23256 GCA_030710315.1 Anomotaenia brevis | reverse complement strand
GCTCTGGCAGATTTCAAGCCTGATGAAGAGGTCTTTTTGTCACCATAACGTCGGAAGTCTGGCGAGACTATGAGTGAGTCAAGTTAATTTTGATACATCTTTCTCCTTCCTGTGTCACTTTTGTCGTCCATGTTTTGCCAATCGAAACGGAGTATTCACACGGCTACTAAAGTGTACTCTCATGCTGTAGTCCCTAACCATAACCCTAACCGGGGCACCCGCGAGTCGCACCTGCGCAAGACCATCTGTCAGCTGAGGCCCAGTTAGGGCTGTAAATGCTGCATCATCAATTCCGAGGACAATACGATCCCACCTTGACTTGAAGCACAAAGACGCCTCAAAGGACTACAAGATCCATTTGGATGACTCTACTTTCTAAGCGCTTATAATCCATTGAATTTGGAAGGTTTCGAGCTCAGGGTCTTCTCTGAAGAACTGGCCTCGAAGTTTTAACTGAAGTTCAACTCGGATGCAGAAACGCTAAGGCATTTGCTGGAGAATTCACTTTCGGATAACTTAAATTTGCTTGTTGATCATGTTACACATTCTATATGTAATTTGCCCTTCAAAAACTGCTCAGTTAAGATATCTCTGTTCTTGTGGTTTATGAAATCACAGCCTGAAAGATTTCGCTGATGTCCACACGATTGCAGCATTGTATCCACTAGTATTTTCACAGCAAAACATATCTTTGACCAGAGATGCTATGAGAAGTAGGCTATGCACTACAAATTCGTAGTTTGAGTATAATATCTAGTTATATATGTTCCACTGACCGTTGCAAACTTCACCAAATAACTGTTCGGCTAATCATATTTCTGGCACTTGAACAGCACAACCTTCTCTGAAGAAATGTTTTCAAAGTTTCGAGTGGAGTTCAGGTTGAGAGTTGACGTGGTAAGCAACAACACTGGGCAATTTCACTTATGAAAAAGTACTCCCAACGTGTTGTCGTCACTAAAATTGGCGTCTCTAATAAAGTATTCAGTTGGGTAAAGGTCTGCTTCCGTGTGTGTTGGATCACGGGCTCACTGTTTGTGAAGATGTCCTCGCAAAAGTCATTCCAACATCTCATTGATGTTTTCCGAAATGCCATATCTTTCGATCAAACAACCAATGAATATAAGGTACTTGTGGCTAATATAATATTGAAGGATACGTATAATAGACAATGAGTAACTCCATTTTCAGAATAAAGATAAAAAGGGATTCAAGACCTCAAGGATATTGAAAAAAAAAAGAAAGAAACAACTTTGTGTGCTTGGGGTCCAGTTCATGCATGCATATTTAAATCTTAAGAAATCATATAGTATCAGGAAAACTTGAGGCAGTCGGACTGCATTTTTATGCTTATTAAGCACGAGCCTTGTACATGCAAATCGAAGCATTATGGTAGGATAAGTTGAGCAGGGTTTGCTACGCTAATTACGAAGCAAGTAAAACGCGATCATTTTTAGTAAAGGTACCAAGTTCCAATTTAGTAGTGTAATTTAGGTGGCTGTGGAAAACCATAACTCTTCTCTCGTTGAAATAGCTCTACTTTGCAGTGATTACAATTTTAGAAAATGAAATATCTGAACATAATGAATGCGTTTATTGTGAAACCTGATGAGATGGGAAGAAAATTCATTTGAGCTCAAACTAGTTTACTGTTATCGGAAGTTTCAAAGGTGCGATTTTTCGTTGCAGTTGCTTGTTGACAATTTGATTTGGGAAAATCCTGTTTTCTAACAGACATGTTTCTGCACTCTGTTCGCTGCTACCAATTTTCGAAGTAGCTTAGAGATCAAAAAAACATTAAATCTTAGCATATTCATAAAGAACACGGTGGAATGTGTTCTAAACTTACACATTAAATGAACAAAATATTGCGGTGTAATCAACAAAATTAGTGCACTTCTTTGGAGCCCAAAAAAGCAAGTTCGCAATAGTTATCCGTTTTTCTAGCGTTTTTATAAATTGGAGACATCTTAATAGCTTTCTTCTTTGGTCTAAGTCATGAGGATTCCAACGTTCACGAACCATCATTCGGTGTCACAGAATATAGAAACATGAATTCCACAAGACAATCAGAATATGATTCTCCAAAGCAACTTTTTAGACAGGTATGCTAACAGAACCTCCGCGAAGTTCCTTAATTCCCATTGTAATCCTCCTATTCATTGTGATTGATCTGGTCTTAAGGCACAATCGATCATCTTCAGTTAATTCCCTTTTCGTTACAAAGGCAAACCTCTTCAAATAGTGGTGTTGGGTTTTCTCCATTTCTGGCAATTCAAAAGCAACAAATCCCACATTTTGGAGAGCCCTCAGAGTTCCACACCCGTTCCTGAAGAACTCTGCTCCCTGACTAAGGCAGGCACGAAGGAGTGATAAGCCACCGCCAGTAGATCACTTCTAAAACCAATGTACTCTTTACATTGTTCTTTATTGAGGATTGTGTCTGTTTACTACCCACAATGAAAATTAGCCTATATTAGAAGAGGCCTGCTATAGAGTCGTTTACGATTCCGTCCATTATGTGCTACTTCCTCTTTGTCTGGCAAGATATACCAGGGCCAACGAAAAATAACCTTGGTGTCCTCTGTATGAGAGGTTTTGCCTCAATGTGATTTGTCATTTGTTATCAAGTAGTTATTACATCAATTCTGCATTTGGTATCAAAAAGCCTACGGAATCTACAGATTGAGCACTATAAACTATGTAGGAAATCTTAACCAGTTAATTTAGTTTAGGTTTAATATTTTAATGTGCTACCAAGTAGCATAGCTTTGAAAGGCAACAACACAAGCTGTCTGAAAGATGAAAAGGAGCTTATCTCAAGACGTTTGCTGGTAAATCCAAATTTAATTGGGTGGCATTTCAAGCCTCTTTCCAATTCATTGTGATATTAGAAATCGATACATGTTATATTATATAACAGAATCCTTGCAGAAGCGAAAGAAATGTGTAAATCTCAATAAGCGTATATTTTAAAATGAAGGGCGATTAGTTGAATAGAATAAAGTGAAAAGAAAGGATAAATGGGGCATTGGGCATCTCATCTCCTATTATACATATTCATTAACAATTAGAAATTGTTTTACTCAAAGCCAGTTTTTCCTCTGTCTATTTTTGCCTTCAAAAATCATGCAAAATTAATGGATATTTAAACTTCCTAGATTGTAGCAGATACGCGATTAATGGCAAAATCGGAAAACTCACCAGCATATTTGGTAGGATCTGAGCACACCACCAAGGTAACTATTGATAAGACTACGTACTGGCGGTTGAATGTGTTCTTTCATTTTGTCAGTATTTGCTGTTGATATCCCATAACCTTGGATTCAATTAAAAATATTACCTTACTTATTTAAAGCAGACTAGGAGGGATTCACAAACACGAGATATCTTTCGAAATTAAAATTCGGTTTTTCGTAATAGCAAATTCGTTTATCATTTAACCTTGGCTTAAAAATGATCGAAATATCTAATCTGTAGCCTCGATTTACCTTCTTTTTAGGCAAAGAGAAAAAGTTGATCTTTTAGACAATTTTATTTTAAAATTGATTAGGATGTTTTTATTACATTACGACGGTTCTGAATGAGTTTCGAGGAATCAGAAGTTTCAAGTCGCTGTTGTTAGGCTGGAAGAAGACCGTTTTCGTAAAGTACGAGGTGTTATGCCACCTAAAAGAGATCGATCACTAAACGTTATGTTAGATAACGAAACTCCTTAGTTTATTCGACCAAAGGCGAGGCTTCAGTCGCTCAGTTAGAATTGAAACGAGTCGTCTTATTTCGATAATATACCCTTTAATGAGTGTTTCTCAGCAACTTTTTTGAGATAACAGCAGTTCTCTCTCAGAAAAGCATCTTCAATCTCCGAGTCTACCATGTTTAGAGCGTCAATGGAAGTGATATCGTTGAATGTTTTGCTGCAGGTTCTATCCGATTTTGAGTCACTTCAGACCAGAAATGAATTTGAATCAACTTTCAAATCGAACCATAGCCGATTCTTAAGCCCACCGTACCTTTCGGTTGTCGAAACAGACTAATTATACTTTGCCTGGAAAAAAATAGTCCCACACTCTTAGGGATATTTGATACCTTAAATGCTTACACAACAACATCAGGACCATGCCTGACAATCTTATGGCATTCTCAAGTGCACGCAAAATTCAAAGTATCCGCCAGGGTAAAGTGAATGGGAGATGTTTCTTATACCGTTGCCAATCGGACGTGCCTACTGTGTAATTGGTGACAATGAGGCTTTGGCGGTGAGATTTCGGTCATATCCAACGACACATCGTTCTACCAGAGATCAGGCTACTTCACCATTGAATAATAACAATAATCAACATCTTCTAGGTTTTAAAACAAAAATATGGGGCAATAAAGGGAATACATCAACCGTCCCAATCTTCATCCAGTTCCAAAAGACAGCAATCTTGGATATCCAGACCGCGCTATTTTTACAGAACCTCAATAAAACGAGGGACAAGCGTGTAAACTAATTAAAACCTGTGGTGTTTACTTCAGATCTATGAAACCATTCTAGTGGTTGACTTGGTCTGGATAGTCACTTGTAGACGGAAATGTGCAATTGAGAAAAATGAGGTTGAGAAGGGCTGAAGGCGGAAGAAGAAAGTGGGTGAAGGGAAACTGATAAGATCCCTGCCACTGCCACACTGCAGTTACTAGAGAGAGAAAAAACGATTGAAGCATGGCAAAGAGGCAGACAATGGGCTAAAAACGCACACTCTGACATGAAATTCACAACACAGGGACTAACTTGTTAGTGGCTCTGCTGCTGGCACGGCGGGGCTTGCATCAGCTGTTGGGCTTGGTCCTGAGCCGTGCCCTGGCCTATGGAGCGAGTGCAAGAGCGCATATGCTCGGGCCAGTGACACCTCTGACAGGTTCCATTGCAGTATGACGTGTTCCAGCAGCAGTAAAAGTAAGCTTTCTTGCCACAGTAGGTACACTTTGAAAAGCACAGTCAGATTAGAGAAAGGAACAAAGTGGTTAGGGGTGGGCAAAAGGGTCCTGGCTGCCTACCCAATGTCTTTTCTTCACCTCGGCGATGACCTTCATGGCCCTGGCTCGAAGGGGCTCGATTATGGACTTGTTCAACGCAGCGTCTATGGCACGCTGCTCCAACAGGCTCTCGGTGTTACGCCTCTCCGCATACAGACGGGTGCGCTCGAGTTCCTCCCTCAAACGATGAATCTCCAATTCTAGCAAAGCTATTCTACCGCTCTGCCTATTCTTGTCAAGTTCCGTCTGTGTACACGCATCGGCTAGAACAAAAGCTCCAGGGTCAGGATTTGATAAACGAAAACAAGAGTGAAGTGTGCCTTTGAATTTCCCGATCACACCGTGGCATGTTACATAAGGAAAACTCGTGAAACAAGGACTACTTATAATGAGCAAGTAGTAAATGTGTCACAAGTAGAAGAATGCGTACCAACTGGAACATGCATCACGTCGATGCCCACTTCAGCGGTTTGCGTGGAGGCATACGAGTTGGTAACAGACAGTTCCAAGTTTTGAATAGTCTCGTTGATAATGCCTTGGATCTGGCTACACAGAAAGTCCCCCGAACCCCGAAGATGGGTGATGAGGTCCATATGGGGCATGCCGTCGGGGTTATTGCCAGGCAGAGTTGATATGGTCGGTTCCCTTAGAAGAGGGGGAGGAGGAGGAAAGTAATCTTGGCCACAAGATACGGATAGAGGGGTTGAAAACGTGCAAGTTTATTTAAAACAAGGGGTAGAGCTTACGTAGCGGGTATGGTCTCAGTTTCGTCGATGTCCGTGGACTCATCACCGAGAGGCTGATCAACCTGTGGTTCAGTTCCGCTAAAAGTCACAGCAGGGGGTGCACTTACTGCACAGTTAGCGATCAAATTTAAATGGCTTATGCTTTTTTAATTCAAACAAATAATGATCAACTATGCACATTACTATACTCAGCGGTCATACAAAATGTAGCTGAACCACAATTTATGTCCAAACCTCTCTGGTGGCCCAATGATATGAATGCAATATAAAATCACCACATAAATGTTAGACAGATTTTGGCGTCACTGATCATAATCACTGGGTATTTTAAAATTTAGGCTCAAACGACGCCATTTTGTTCCCTCTATTGTCTTTAACCACTAGTAGAACGCTCTTATTGCGCTTAAAAGTAAATGTCCCCTTAATCTATCCCAAATTGGCGAAAGCTCATGAAGGAAAATACGCCCCTCAATGATGATGTGGAGGAGGAAGACGGCCATTCCTTAACAAGCCAAGCAAGATCGGGCTAGTACGTGGCGCCTGTGTCCCATGAGGAACAGTACAAAGTTTTCTAAGCCATTAAGAAGGTTCAGACAAAGGCTCCTTAGGAGAGGGCTACTAGTGAAACCAACCGGAAGCACGTTTGCTAAAGAAACGCCGACAGTTAAGCCGCATTTTCGAGCTCCACAACAAAAGTTAGACAGCCAGTCGACGCATTGGGCGTCCTTTTGCGTACAGCTATCACAAACAGTGAAGCCATCGGAGTTTTCTACTAGGGGCAACAAAAGGCAGTTCCCTTTCTGCTATTCAGTGATCTTCGCCTATGAGTGGCATCAACAGACTGCACTTAAGGGTTGCCACGCAGCCACCGTTTTCCTGATTCGCCTCTCCTCCTACCAGCTGAGAACACTGGTGAATAAATTGTTTCCTCTTTAGGAAAGTTCTCAATAAAACTACCTTCCTGCGACAATGAGAGTACCTCTGCAGGTTAAAATCACAAGCGCAGCTTCTACTTTGCACCACGCATCTTTGCTAGAGGACGACAATTTGTAGTATATTTAACGCTCCTATAAGACCTCTAAGCACTTTCATCACGCCAGCTCACAAGCCAAATCAGCACTAGGGAGGTTGAAACTTGTTCACCATAGGCCATAATTGCCAAGCCCGTATCGTGCCTTTGAGTACAGTAAGTGGAGGTGGTTATGATGTCTGTCATAAAGCTCATGCATAGTTAATTCTGTAAACTAAGCTAGGTGCTTTACCATTTTAGATATAATCAGCAGTTTGTGACAATTTCACACAGCAATTTGCGCACCCGTCTGTCTCAGTGAACGACTTGATGCTTCAAAAAACCGAGAAATAACTCAGTATCTGGTGATTGGCTGAAACCAGCTACTGCACGTATGTCCAAAGCATAGGCTCGTAATCATTGGGTCAGAGATTACAATCTGACTTCCATTCCTACCTTCTGTGTGTCTGTTTACACGCTCAGAGTAGAAGTGGTTGCGACATCTTTTGTGAGAGACGGAATCAACACTAAACATTACAATTACCTATCTGCAATGCTATAGTTGCCTCTAAAGTTTGACTTTCAGTTTATTTACAGTCCTTTCAATAGATTTATAGGCCACCGAGAGGCGAGTGCGGAGCCTTAACATGCTCAGACAGCAGATGAGACCACCACCCGCAACATCATTTACCATATTTACATGCATCTTAGTTTCGTTGAATGCAATGCTTAAGACATTGAAGAACTGGGTCTGGTAAACGCCACACTGCATTTCGAGATTTCCAGTGCATCTATCCGATTTTCTAAATAACGCCAGCTAATACGAATTTTTAGGAAGCAAAACCTCGACATCCAGCAAAATGGAAAATACTAGTGCAATAGTTCATAAAAACGCACTTTCTCACGGGTACGACCCTCTGCTCCGCATCCATAGCTACTGACGCGGGTAAGGATCGAAGCTGCCGAGGCTGGGTAGAAGGCGCAGAAGACTGGAGTGGCGGTGACTGGCACCGAATGACATTAACAAGGTCTCGGCCCGAGGAGAGGCGAGTGAAGAGGGTTTCGGGTAAATGGCTACCAATGCTGTTGCTGCTATTGCCCTGGGTTTTGGTAGTCGTAGTGGTAGAGGAGGTGGTGGCAGCGTTGCTCGCCGGTAAAACGGGGTTGGGGAGCGACGTCGATGACACAGAGGCGCGAGTGGGCGCTTCCTCGCCAGTGGGTCCTGGGGAGACCTCAATAGAGCTGCTGGCCGCCTCTGATTTGTAATCCGGACGAGACATGAAGGAGAGAATTCGGATTGACTAGGCAGCGCTTTTTGAGTGGAGGGTGAAGGTTATCCAATTCACAGGAACGCGTAGTCCCAGAGGAACTCGCGTTGCCCGTCTTCTACCACCACTGGCACTGGTAGAGAAAGAGTCAGAGATCGAAGGGGCCTGAGAGTGGTTCCCATTTCTCTCTTCATCGGAAACCCCCCGAAGTGAATTAGAATTCAGATCTACAAGTCAACGGATATTTAAGGTTAGGAGCGCGAGGCGAATGCGAGTACAACCAATGTATCATAGTTGAAATTACCGGTCAAGACTGAATCAGGTATGGGTGGTGCAGCATCATCGAGAGTTTTCTAGATGAAAAATTGGGAATAGTCTCGGAAAGTGATAGGATGTTAATCATCAGATTATACTAAATGACATTTCAATGAACATATTTTGCAAACAGCACAGCACGAAGCCCATTAAAGAATAGACTAAGTACGAATGCCCAATAGACGCTGTTATAAGAAGTGGTTGGTGCCTGATTACAGAATTATGTACATGGGCAATTTAAGGACATAAAAACGAGACGAATGCAATAAATGAATAAAACCGACTTCATAAAGAGGTAGAAATAAGCACACCCTGGGATCTTTGTACGTCTTTTCGGAGGAACATTCGTAACATAATCAACACGTGTGATGGAAGACTTTGCAGAGGCACGAGTTCTCGTTGTGTTCTTGCGGCGTGAAGGCATTGGAGAAGATGACGAAGCGAAACCTTGTGACATAATCAAAATGCTTATCAAAATGTGAAAAAAGTAACAGTAATCATTGCACTTGACCAGTCCTCAGCGATTTAGCAAGGCTCAGAAGAAGAATCAACAACGTTTAATAAATAACCAATTAATCAAAATTACGCCGTTTGAAACAATGGTCATTAGTTTCATTATGCGAACTTGCTACACCAATTAAGGTTGAATTGCATATTTCTAAACATACAACGTTACTGGATAAAATTAGACTAAAGTACATGCGTTCCTGCGCCTAGAGTGATATAATGTATAACTCATCATCTTATAGATCGTGTTTTAGAATGCAATAACAACTTAACCACCTTAGTTTAAATACAGAAACCCACATTAAGAAACCGACATTAATGTAAATCATTCATGTGCATTGCATATATGATTTGAAATACACAACAACTAAATGAACAGGTGAGAGAAGACCCAGGATGGAAGTGTAAACTTGTATTAGGAGAAACGGACTAGCACAGGACAGCTGACGTGTTGACAGCACGCTGTCGTATGGCGGTGTGTGCACTCATCCTCGATAGAGGATACAAATGGCCACTAAACGATCTTTGATTGGTTCATGCCGATAGCGTCAGCACAGCGCAGTACAGTGTCAGTACAGCACAGCCGATTGGCACATACAACCTTATCACATTTAAGACATTTATGGGAATAATGCAGATATTTTCCTTATTTTTATTTATTGAGGTATATTTAATGGTGAAAACCTATTTCCACTCTACGACAGGGTCGATTTAACACAAACTCCAACGGCTAATTGATCTGCAAAGAACCCTCGAAGATGGACGGAGAGCATTATTTATTTTGTGCCTTCAACTAAACAAATACATTTACCGATTACTACATTAATACTGACTTCATGAAGTACATTTTGCAAAACAATACACTTAGACTGTTTTCACATCGTTAATTTTGTACTAGATGTGCCAATTCCACCAGGTAATTGTGCACAATTAATAAAAGATGTTTTCGGAGCTGAAAATGCAGAGGTGGATATCTCATCCTCCACGAAGCTGAAGACCGAATCAGACGACGTCCAGGTGAGTTGGACTTGCCAAGTGGGCTTAGTTCAAACCCTACTATTGTCCGTCTCCATTTACAAAAACTGGGAGAAGTTCCTTAACTAGGAAACTGGCTGCCTCATGAATGAGCGCCAGAAAGGGTTCCTATTCACTCTAACTCCTTCCTTCCTTCAGCAGCAAATGGTGGTGCAGCCAGTCAATTACTTCCAGTCCCTGGTCCACCCAGCACCCGGAAACGCTGTCGCCCCTGTCAACACCAACGCCGCCCAACCCATGATGGCACCGAATAGAGCAGCCTCAGTTGGCAACGCAGCCGCCGCTCCCACAGCCGCCATGACAACCAGCGCTGTCAATGTCGTCACTTCGAATACCAACCAGGGTTCATCCTGTTAGCTAGTTCTATATTTGTTGTTGAAGACTTGGATATCCTATTTTAGCTAAGTAGCATATACGTGTTATGGAAAAACAATAAAACATGGAAATTTATTTTCTGGTTATTTAATATGGCATGCAGATGCTTCAAATGGTTTGGTGGTACAAGTGTTGAAAAATGTGGTAGGTGTTAGAGGTTGCTGGGGGTGGGGGTGGGGGTGGGGGTGGAGGATGCTATGAGTCCTGCTGTTCCATTTAGTCAAGCGGAGGTTGATGTTGATTTGAAACCACGTGCAGTTGGTTGAAACTATGGATGGGCCTTTTTCTGGGTTTTGTGGGGAAGTGCAAGACATGTTTGAGGAAAGGAGAACGCCAAGTATCCTAGTAAAGATTTTTGATGAGCGTAGTCCTCCTGTATATTTGAGTTATGCTCAAATTAAGAAGTTATTCTAATGCATTAGATCATTTGTTGTTTTTTTTAAGTTACATGATATTATGTGAGCCAGTTTTAGCTTATGTAAAACTTCGGGTTAAAAGCACCTAACCAGATCTCCTGCTGGATTTATTTTCTTAATACCATCGAGGGACTCTTTGGAGTCCATGGGAAGCCTGGGATCCAAGGAACTCGGAGGCACAAACGCTCATCTCCGACTTCCGAGTATATATGCACAAAGGGCGAAGGCGAGGTGAGAAATCTAGGTTAGTAGGTGGATGGAATATACAGCATGTATTTACAGTGGGAGGGGGAGAGTAAGGAAGGCTATAATGCAGAATATGGGAAACTCTCAAGGTAACCAGCGCAGTTACGGACCTGCTTGATATCCACGTACACCGACGGATGAGGTGTCATGTACTCTTCAAAGGCATTTGGGAGCTAAGTACCACATTGGGGCAAATACACCAGCACATAGGAAAGAGGGAAGATTATCTCGAGTGACCCCAGGGCAAGCAAGAAACTGCCTATTGGCCACGTTCCATTAAGGCCAGGGTACACTGCTTTGACTTAATTCCTGCGAATATTGATGGGCATCTGCTGAGGCAGATTTTATTAACTCCACGATTTTCATCTTGAAACTCAAAGGGCCCTTGTCCCACACTAAGAGAGCAACCATTTAGTCATTCGTCTTTATTAGCCATTAGCTACGTGTGACGAGTGAGAAAAGCGGGGGAGGGCTGTGAGTCTGTGAGTCGCGTCTCGTTGGGCTTTGTTCTACCTGAGTGGTATTGACTTCGAGCCTATAAGCCATTGATTAAGGACGGTAACGCGACAGGAGCTAAGTCATGATTTGGGGTGTAAATTCTTTGTCTAATAACACCAGCTGTCATAAAGAGAGACCCTTAATTAGAAAAAAGAGATACTCTCAAAATGGACTAGGTGTGTCCATCTCTTAGAAAGGCAATCTAAAAATATTAAAATTATCTGATGGTTCAAAACTGATTTTTATAGTTACAAATCATTGAGATTATGGTAATCAGTCGAAAGTGAAAGATCATCTTGTGTTCAGAACCCTACAATTGAAAAATAGAGGTCTTCTTAATTTGAAAATCAATAAATGACACTTCGCAGATCGGTGGTCAGGATTTCCCTCATGTAGGTTCGATATAAGTTACTCAATGAATGTCATTTAAAACTGAAAAAGAAGTAGTTGCTGCAAATTCAAACTTTGTTATGAGATTCACTAAAAATGGTGTTGTATATAAGCCCACTTATTTCTTTGATTTCGTCAGAATCCACGAATGGATTAATTCAATATTTTACTATTTTGTGTTATTGCAAAACCAACATCGAAGCTATATCAGATTGTTTTAGGAAATCAGTGACTTGTATTAGACAAATGCCGTCTTGCAATAATTATCAACAGTGTGATCTAACACTGTATTGTCAAACTCCCTTCTTTTTACAGCTGAAGGGTATTCAAAGCACCAATTTGTTATGGTCTCGTGGGTATGATCAGTGTTTCCACTATTTAGTCCGATTAGAGTTAGCTTCTTGCAAGAGACATTAATTCAAGGCTAAAAGGGATGACTATGTTTGCTGCCTTAAGAATTACTTCAACTTATTGTTTTTCAATGGAAGATAATCCATCCACTTCTAGGATGCGACCAACCGAATACGCCATCTCTCCTGTCGTCTTAATGTTTCACCATTAAAAATGGCTCATGCTGCACACACCGCTAGCTACATACCCGCTGCTCGCATTCCGCAAAAGGGACGTACAACATGCACGGGGACTTAACAACCTGGTTGTTATTAAAGACTCGCAAAGCCACTCCGCTCGCCCTTAGGAGCAAATCAGTGACTCAAACGCACTTTAGGTGAGTTCCATTTTTCATCTTTTCTCGCCTACACTTGTCAAAGGCCTTCAGTACATTTATCTGAAATGTTCACATAAAACCACTTAAATGCTCATTAAAGGTTATTTTATTGAGTTTCCACAAAACCGGGGCGACTATTAACAATTTGTGATGTTAGGAGAGAGAGAATAGCTTTTTTGATTGCATTTAGTTGGATCAAGAGCTTTAGTAACGATCTTCTTTGTTTGTACAAAACGTTAATGTCAATATCTTAATCCGAAAAGAATTTCCAAATGATCGTCCACCAAAGCCGAGTGTTGACCTCTACGGACTTGGAAGTGAACCGAAAAAACCCGAGTCACTGAACGCACTAGAATAGCACTAAGGCCGTTGAGGTCGGCGGCGTTGAGGTTGCGGGTGAGGAGGTGGATGAAGACCTCCAGGTAGCTGATGTGGAGGCCCCAGTAGACGAATATGGGGCTCTGCAGGTACTGCTCGAACAGCTCAGATGCCGCCCCATTGTTGTTCAACTCGGGGTAGATACGAGCCAATAGAGCCACAGTGAATCGGTGCATCTCCTCCAGGTGGGTGGCTGAGCCTGTCGCCTCCTTGGTGGAGAGGATTTGCAGCAAACAGTCCACCAGCCGAATGCGGAACTGAAAGCATGCAAGAAATCAGAGATTTGACAGTGATTGACTTGGCGAAAAGCACTCGTGTTTAACTTATCCAAGAACCTAGGCGAAGATTTGTCCCACGCTCTAAACAGTCTTAGAGTAATCTAATCGAAATATCTTACAGATCTACGAAGCCTAGTGTATACAAGACCATTTTCTTGCTCATATTTCCAGCATCTTCCATCCATGCCCTAATTCTGAGACAAATTCCGGGCCAATGTTAGCCAAATTAAGGACGATTGACGAAGTTGCGGTGGTAATAAAGCAAGGCCACATTGGAATGCAGATTGACGCACCTTCTTCAGCTCGCCCTCCTTGTCGGCGTGGGATATGAGGCACTGGAGACAGAGAACAATGTCCTCCATATTCTCCCTCCAGGAGAGGATTTTCGCCAAGTGTTCTGAAAGACGGAGATAGTTAATGACCCGCTTAGTAGGCCACATGTTGAGCGACTTCTCGATTTTCTTTCTTCGACAGTTTCATCTAGCAAGTGGTCACTGCACCTCCCTATTCATTTAATCAATACAAGGTACTCAAAGTCAGAAAATACAAAATGTTCATCTACAACTCTCACCACAGAAGTCTTCCTGATGAGGAATTAACAGTGCCCCTCCCCACCACCAACACCAACTCTCAGAGATAGGTAGCCTCACCCCCACGAGCACCCAGGCCCTCTTGAGCCAGTGGCTTCCGAGGACACCTACGCATTGATGAAATTGAAGCCACCGTGAAATGAACTCGTCTACTACCTCCCAACCTCCTGGAGTCACAAACTCCACTTTCTCATACTTCCCTGACCCCAAACCGCGTGTCTTCAAGTCTCTTTTCAGTAAAACCTCTGAAATTAGACAGCGGCTCAAAAAGCGACTGCAATGTTTCCAATTGAGCCCTCAAACATGACCGAAAGTCATCGGACTTGTAGAATCCATCTACTATCTTTCTACGGACTCTGTTTTGTATCCATTCTATCAGTATGAAGACCTCCCACCTCATAGATTTTCGGAAACTGTGAGGGCCAGACTTTGTCAATAGAATGACCTTTCATATTACCACTATAGGAAGAGCAAGTGTCCAAGGACAGATCGCACATTTCATCAGCCAACATACTGGCAAAGATACTACTTTATGTACTTTAAAGTCCCAAATTCACCAAACTAAGTATTTCTGAGAGGTGGAGACTTGGCTACTCGAAGGGCCTAACATTTGAACACTATTGAGAAAAAGTATCCAAGGATTGTAAATTTTACAAACTTTCTCTGAAGTTCAGGGCATTTCCAGCCACAACCAGCAAAACTCGGAAGTCGAGGACTGAACGAATCCATATTTACTGCCTACAGGAAGTCCAGTAGGAACTGAGGATCAAATGGTTTTAAAAGATAGCCGGGTGCCAGTTAGCAAAAACACGTAATCTACATCATAGCAACAGCACTGTTTAGAAAAATGAGCCATTCCATAGAACGAAATCGATCACAAAAGACGTCTACTCGGAGTCTCCAAAGCCTGTCCCCACCAACCAACTAACTAACTAACTCACTCACTCACTCACTCATTGCTATACCCCTTGGATTGGGCATTCTCCTTCCTAAGACTTGTGTCCTATTCCCTATTATAGGACACTATAAGGACATTCAAGACGCTTGAACACTGTTAAGTCGTAATCGACACAGGTGAGGATTACCATTCATCGGCATGAGAGTTGAGACAAATAGCTCTACCAAAGACCAGACAATACCGTCCACTCAACCACTAATGAAGATATGCTAATGCAAGAATTTGACCTCCAGAGAGAAACTGAAGGAGATTCTAACATGGCAATGAAACTTTCTCAACAGTTAACTAAGAAATGCAAAAATAAAAATAAAAATAATAGAAAAATGAATGAGCTCACGAAGGAGAGATTGGTGGTGAGTGAGATGACTTGGCCGGGCGTTCTGCATTGTCGCCCTGTCGTAGGTACACGTTTAACCTTGTGGTAGACGGTGTGTATAGCGCATCGCTTATTGAGATTGCTAAATAATATAAAACAGGTTACAAATATACGTGTAAAGCGACAAACGAACCCCTTCTACAGGAGACAGAAGATACCCCAAAATCAGTGAGTTTGACGTACTCCATGACTAGATACAAAGGAGCATTCGCAAACAACGTCCAAAAGATGATTAAAAAAATGAGTTCAAATAGTTGAGTAAAAGTATCTAATGCACTAGCTACCGACCTCAACATGCACTGAGCCAACCCCAACCTAAACACTAGCAACTGTTAATATGAAGAGCAATAAGATAATGAATGTGCCCATTAAAGCAATAAACAAAGACGCAGCATTAAAAATAGGGTTTTAATTTTGAGACGCATCGTAGAACGCCCACACACTATGAAACCTGTGGATAGCCAAGCGAGGGCAAATTCACAAAAGCACGAAGCACCTCAGACAAGGACAACTTTGACTTACCTCACCAGGTGCATCCTTAGCCATCGCGTCCACCGCGACCGATTCAACCGAATGTGAGGCTGAATGTTCGCCGTCATTTGCCTCCTATGAATTTATCAAGTAATAGGATTCACTGAAAAGTACTAGCGCAAAAGTTAATCCGTCCCAGTAGCATGAAAATACTCACTTGATGTGTTCTAAAATGACCTATTGTGACCTAAAGTGACCTATTGGTTTAAGAGACTTAAGCTTTAGCTAGAGTAGTATGAGTCATAGCTCAGTTTAGCTGATTAAACCGATAAAGTACTTACGCAGCACTTTGACGAAAAATGCACGATACCCTTCACACCATTCGCGAAGTGGTTCCACCAACAGATGAGTCATTCACAGCTCTTGCCTTTACCAACTACACGTTCGTATTAGTGAGTTGTCACATTTGAAATGCTTAACATTTGTTACGCTCAAAACACTCTGGATGTAGCTATCTAGTTCGCATACTAAAAAAAGATTACAATACACTGCCTTCCTTCTAAAGTGGAATTACTGACCAAAAGACGTCTAGTTATTAACTGATGGTAATTTTATAAACAACGAACCTTAATAAATCGAATTGATAGAAGCATATTGATATACAAGAAAATGGCCATTTAGAGTGTACACTGAAAACTATAGAGGGTTTTGATAGATATAAAACTCTTTCAATTATTTTATTTTGCAAAGTGCAACATAGATTCGATGTATACAGTGGGAGTATAAAGCGTTACTTGTAGATACAAGTCTACTTCTCTATCATTTATAACTTGATCAAGCCAGAAAAAAGGGGCACCATTTTTTATAAACAAGCGTAGAACTTGGAGAGCGGGTTCATCTTACTTAAATTAATCGATTTTTCTCCGGCCAAGATATTTGCGCCTCATGTTCGGGCTAATGTTTACGTTACAGACAGACAATTACATGCCAGCCCCAACATATCAAAAATTTTCTGAATTCATTGCAAAAGTTAAATCCAAGTATTTTTTGGTAAATACGAACTGGCCTTTCCAATATTGATTGTGATTTTGAGTACTAGCGCACTAGAGCAGTAGCATAGTGTTTTAATCCATTAGGATTAAGCACTTACGATGGAATTGCACGCTACTTTGTGCCAGATTAAACGATTTTCGGGCTGAGGGGGTTGGGTAAAAGCATTCACTAGCAGAGATTGCTGCTCCTCACCATCGCCCAACTAGCTACGAAGCACATCGATCGACGTTCACGAAAAATGCACAATTGCACCACAGTGAGTCCTACTAAATTAGCTAATCAAGTCTGAGCAAATCTAGAGGCGAAAACGCCAAGAATTTACACTGTGGAGTCATGTAAAAGCACAAATAATGCACTCAAAAGGGAGCGAACAATTCGCCCATGACCTGCTGAATAGAGTGGCTGCTAGATGTCCCAGCAACTGAGAAGAATAGGGCCACCGCAGCCGCGGAGGTCGAGGCCTCAGCTCAGGTTGTCTCCAAGGCTCTGCTAGAAACCCTTCTCAGTGGTTGCCTTCAGGGAGGCCCTTCGAGCTCGTTACGACTTTGTCCTGCTAGCCTCCATCAATAACGACCGCCAATTACCCCATATTGGCCACAATCGCCCGGCCATCGTCTTGGAAACACTGGGGAACTGCTTCATGGTTAGTGGACGCTCCCAATTTGCTATCAGTGGTCGAAAAGTTTGCAACATTTATGGAGCTACTCAACAGCACATCAGTGATTTTTCACAGGACCTTCAAATAACCAATCACATTTTTGGAGTTAATAAGCGTGTTTTTTGAGGCCTCGACAAGACAATCGAAGCAACTGACGGAGAAACTCATCTCTATGCCGCATTTCGAAATAACGATGGCGCCTTTGGAGGGAGCGGATGGCAAAAATGCCACTTCGGCTCTCACCGAAACCCTGATGGTGGAAATGTTCCTAAACACGCAGGACCAAGACGGTGATGGTGGTGGTCGGGGTGGTGAAGGGCAAAACCCACTGATCCACATCGATATTGATATAGATATCCGTCTCCCATTGAACGGTGGAACCATTGAGGCCATAGCTCCAACCATCTCGAGCCATGTGACTGTGTTTGACGGTGAAGCCGAGCACAAGCAACTTTGTCCTCGTGTTCTCACCAAATTCATTCATGGCCCCACTCAGTCATCCCCACTTCTTCCTTATTGTTCTGTGCCCGAGATTACTGTTCGGCAGTCCTGCTTGCTTATATCAGTGCAGATAGCATCACCAAATACAATGCGAGTAGTATAAACTAGTTATTTATGCAACAAACTGACCACCAGCAGGCGATGTAGGAGGTCCACGTGAGATGTGAATGGCTAGGTAACAGTTAGAGGGTTACAGTGTGTAGGACAAGAGTTTAGGACTACAATTATTAATTGACCACAGTGGAGACAAAAACGGGTTTTAGATGGAATTCCTGTGAAACTTGCCGGATACATCATTCGTCTGTGGGAATCAGAGGGATATTTTGAGGAGGTTTTTGTGGCCTACGGTACCCTAGTTCTTCTAGATACCGTTAAATCAATTAATGTGGCTTTAAAGTTGCATATCCGGAATGGTAATGAGAACCTCTGCGACGTAATACATTTGTACTCATGAGGATATGATAGCGTTCCCTTTGAATTTGTGAATTCAATGAAGAATCATTATTGGATCATCATAGTCATTATTACAACTTTCACCATAGGAGACGCCTAGTTCAGAACAACGAGAAAAGCTTCGCTGAGTAAATTCTCACAAAAATGCTCACCGCCTCAAGCGAGACGACCAAGGAAAATAAAATTGACATATTCTATATTTTAAGAAATTTCCATGTGCTTGGATTATAATAGGGGTGCGATTGGGCAATTTTTCAGCATCCGACCATAAGTCTTGTCAGTCTTCAAGCCGTGAATAATGTCCAATTTCATGCTTACTCTATTTTCTGTACTGAACACCTTCCTATATGTTAAGGACCTTGAAGTTACCTAATATAAAAGCATTGCTACCTTAACGCTAACCTCTACATTTACGGTGGAACAAGCTCATTTCATCCAAATTCCCTTGTTGAGAAATTACAATTCTTGGTAATTCCTGTGTAGAAAAATCTGGCTTGTCTTGGTGCAACAATTCATGGTATCAATTTGTCGAAACCTGCGTTGACGAACGCGAACGTTCTTCTTTTCACTTATACTAACTTTTATTTGAGCATATTTACACTTTAACTTATGCATCCGGCATCTGTCACTGACTATCAACCCAGGAATCACGAATTCTAGAACAAATGCTCAATTCAATTAGTTGATTTGATGACCATTTGATGGTCTCAAACGACGAATCTTTATTCTCATAGAAAACCCCATAAACACGCAAAGAAATGCAGGATTCGGGGCTGAATGTCACGGTAAATGAAAGAGGAAACGAGAACAGGGGTGAATTTGAAGTTACGCTTGTCATTTGAAGCAGAGCGCCAGCTAACAATATAGAAAACTAGTTGATTTTAAATTCATTGAAATATTCCAGGACTACTCTTGAAGGGCTTTACCTTGCTTTACACTTTATCCAAGCTCGTGTATTGTTAGATCGACAAATAGGAGAGAAAAATGCCTTTAGACCTTGAAAAGCACATTTTGTGATAAAACATCAACCAACTTTTGGTATTACTCTAATTGAAAGGAGCACAGATAGTAGCTATTTTGGGAACACTTAATGGAACTCGTGATGCAAAAATTTCCGTTCTACAAGTGAATTCAGCGAATCGGAGGGAAAAAAAGAAGACCAGGAAAAAACTCTTTAAAAATATCTGCACATCCCATGGCTACGACCCTAGATTTTTCATATAAGTTGATGGTAAATTCAATACACTTGAAATGGTTACTTTCAGAGTCGCCGCCGCCTGATTAAGAGAATTTTAGTCGAAGATTATTGAAAATTAAATTCTAAGAAGATACCAATATCATTTTCTGACAAATACTATATACTTCGTAGCTGCATTCTCGATGCAGAATTTAGTGGGGATTTTAGAAGTGAAAAAAATAAACGTTTAAAAAGGAGATGTTGGAAATGTGGTTGTAAAAACAACAAATTTCAATCCAAAATGCCTAACACTTGCAAGGTTAGGTAATAATAAAGAGTTAAGTGACTTAATTGTTTGCTTATCGAGACAAAAATTGCAAGATTTTGGAATCGAGGAATGAGAAAAATGAGATACTCATGGAGGAAACACAAATAGCACAAATAGCACGAATTGTTACGCTTTCGAGCAAGATTGAATCTACTTGGGTTCATAACTTCAGTTAAAATTAAAAAAAACAAACAGACAAACAAACAGGTGCTTTGCGTTGGATCACTTGGCGATTTCTAAATGTCAACAATCAATTGCATCGTTCTTTACATTGTCTCGGGTGCATGGTTTGGCCAAATCGACCATAAACGCTCCTCAATAATGTGGTTGAGGTCTGACCATTGTGGTGGCCAGATGAGATGCTCGGCTTCACTAAAATATTCCTCTTGCCGCCATTCTTTAACAATTCTAGCTGCTGTATAGATTGGTACAGCCTTATTACTCTCTTGAAAGTGGGCGGCGTTCCCCTCCGCAAACAGTTCTTGGACAACACAACCATAATCCCGACTATTAATTCTTCTTCCATGAAGAAGACGCAAGAAACATCCCAACACCGCGAGGTAGGGACACCGTTTCCTATCTTGCCTATTTAATGTGTATTTGAACTTCCCAAACCCTCCCTGCTGTGCTAACAATGACCTACCTACCTCATCTTCAGTACCGCTCACCGTTCACGAAATACCAAAAGCAATTATTAAGAAATAACTTCCTAGAAGTCCTTCATCCACCGGTACGCACAAATGCCAAACCTGAATGCTTTTGTGACTCAACCACAACCCGCACACTCCCTTAGCCCCCAAAGCGAGGTTTAACTCAAGGACGCAAACAGTTTACTAGCACCAGTGTCTATTGATCCACAAAATACGCGGCTTCACACACAAGAGGGATTTGGGTACAAAAATCCGCGTTCTATAAATAGTCGTTACAGAAATAGGAAAAAGGAAAGTGGAGATACCAACGAGTGAAAAAGAACCAGAGTTTACCCTGGAGGAGTTGAAGGAGCACCTGGCGAAGCTTAGCCTTCACAAGGCGCCGCGCCTGAATGGAATCCGGCCGGAATTAATCGTACATGGCGGTGATCAGCTACATTCGCTGTTGTTGACCTACTTCAGTGCTTGCTGGGCTGGAGAGATTAGCGCTTCCACGATCGTCAGTCGATGCTACAGTCGTCCCTATGTACAAGGGGAAGGGATCAGGCAGTACGCCTGGCAGTTACAGGCCCATCTTTCGTCCTTGACGTCATTGGCAAGTTGTATGCAAGTATGGTGGTGGGCAGGCTCAACAGAGCTGTCTCGGATAAACTGTCTGAGACGCAGTATGGCTTCAGGACAGGCTATTCGACTATGAGGAGGCTGGTGGCAGTGGGTATGGGATTTTGGAGTGTCCGCCAGTAAACGCTCGATTGAGTGAGGTAGAGAAGAGTCAGGGGTAGTCGATTTTGACGAAGAGGAAAAATCGAACGCCTCCGATATCATAGCGGGATAGAACGTGACGACTTTCACTCATGACAGAGTTTCACGAGGTGTCGATTAATCACCTGAGCTTCATGTAAGTGGATCCATGGGAGTCCCACTCTGGAGTGTGAATCGACAAAACTGTCATATAGAGAGCCTAACACCGCTTCCTCTAGGGTTTTCACTGCCAACTTGCACCCTTTACGATAACTCCACAATAAGCTCGATTTGTAACCCTCCAAAACTTCCTGGGCCTAAGGAGAATAAAGAATACGCACTGCATGAGGCGAGCCAAAAAATTGTATAGCTATATGAGGAGGGAAGACGCTGGGCTGATACATTTCTCCACTGCGTTCTAATTCCAACTTACAGGTGGTTTGTTCGAGAGATCGAGACAACCATCCATGATGTCGATTTCATCAGACGAAAGGCGAACCTTACTCTCCATTCCAGAGAAGATTTCAGTCACCCGTTGAAGCTGCTGCTTCTGATGATGCTGTTGTATCATGGGAGCAGGTTCAAACAGCGCATTTGGAGTCTGAGGCGCTGACTGAGGGTGTTTGGGAAGCGGATGGTGATGTAGTTGATGATGAAACCACCGGGTGTCGTTAGTCCAGACCTCTCCACAGTCCGATGTCTCCCGATCGGGACCAGACGTCTGCGGCAGCCCAGACAGAGGCGGCGGAAGTAGAGACAGTGGAAAAGGCATGAAGGTTGAATGCCAATTCGGCAGGACGTTCAGTGGCCGGTTAGCCGAGTCGGTTCCGTTCATATTCTACGAAAACCAGGAAAGAAAGACGCAGTTAGATGCAATCCACTCCTCCCACTCGCTAACTCACTCACCGAAATGCCAGTGCCGATCGAAAGGCGACGGTGGTTTTATGAATGCAACTGCACACAGATTTTAACAAGAAACGCACTCAATAGGCACTACGGTGCCGGGGATTGGGTAACTATTGCGAACCAAAACAGTTGAGACATCGAGTGAGCCCTATTCTTACAACTTCGCAGATTCAAACTACGAATCTACGCAAGCGCATTGCAGCACTAAGTAGTGCGGATCCTAAACCGGATATATAACCTTCAGATACATGCGTGGAGTTGAATGGCCTATTATTTTGATATAAACTTTTACCGCTGGAAACAGGATGGAGCAAGTAATTTATGCAACGATATCCCGTTACCACTTCGAATTATATGCACAATTGCAGACTTTTAATGCGATATAACAAGTTATCGCATGGCCAGTTTATCAGTTCTTTACTGAATTTTTAGGAGGAAAATACATGTACGGTACTAATGTTGCCGTTGCAAAACATCTGGAATTGCAGACCCAATGCTAAAGCCATCTTATCTCCATTCCTATCCGTGATCGCCATTTTCCAGCCTAACCTTGACCCACAGCTATCGGAAAGGTCATCAAATAGGTGGTATCTGGCAGTGAAAACCTCACTTCGCTAACCGCCTGTATTCTCAAAAAATAGTAACGAAATTCCCATAGGGTCTACGAATTCCGTGAACATTTATCAATCCACGGCAACACTACCAAAATCAGTGGGAAACAGTCTTATAGTCGCCTAACCCACAACTGATAAAAGCCACCTCCATTCAAACCGGAGAGAGACTCCGCTTTACGATACACAAACATAACTAGCAATATACACAATCAATTACAAGATCCGAGGGGGTGGGGAATACAGGCAATCTGAAATAGATACAATTGAAAGCTGCAACCGTCGACGCCCACCACCTGGACAAATTCCTCATCCTCATCCTCGACAGTGGTGGCGACACTGTCCGCGGTGTTGTTGAGGGCGGTGCGGGTGAAGGACGGCTCGATGGCGAAGTCGGTGGGGTCCTCCAGTCCCGCTACCATTGAGTCGATGACCACCATGAAGTGCTCCAGCGCCAGGGGGTTCGAGGCGACCTCCTTATGCGCTCGTTTGGTGGCGGAGGTGGAGTTCTCGTTTGAGGGACTCTGGGGGTGCGGCCGCTTCGCCACAGCCCGCCGCGGCACCACAAGCGACGAG
>JAUOZQ010000801.1:0-23260 GCA_030710315.1 Anomotaenia brevis | reverse complement strand
TTTTTTCAAATAAATTACATTTTGAAAAATTCTGCTGTTTAAAGAATTGTTGCGATATAACTTAGATTTTCCAAGAAATGACACAAAAATAATCTGCAAATGTTGACATTCTTAATTAATATTTCCGCCAAAAATAACTGCAGATAGCTTCTTCAACCAATACGCCTATCTTCGTTACGGTACTTTATTCCTACAACATTTCTCATGGGTTTATAAGGAATATTATTTACCTTTTTTCACGGAAAAGAAATAATTAATAACTTTATTTCGCGTGTACTGAAATAATTGTAGAAGAATAAAGAGTATCTAAGTAATTCATTGGAAGTATATTGCCTACTTTTAATGAACGTTCCTTTGTTTCATCTAATTTTTATGCCGGGCTTTGTGATCTAACACTAGCTAAGAGTTTTATGAAAATATTTACTCATGGAGGAAAAATTAATTTCAGTAAACCGTTGTTTTTTTCCTATCTCACATGTTTTTAAACAACTAATTGGTTTATAACTTACTACGAGATTCTTATTCCTAAGACACTAAGACGCTGTCAATTAATATTTTCACCAAAAATAATTATAGATAGCATCTTCAATCAAAGTCCCGTTCTGTTAATGATACCTTATTTTTAGAACATTTCGCATTATTTATAAGGAGTACCATTTGCATTATCCCAAAGAAAAAATTAATTTATTAAATACAATTGTCTGATTAAATACAGTTATTTTGCATGCAAATATGTAACTATATCATAAAAATCGCTTTTTCTATTCAATAAACATTTCATTTTTGCAGTTCTTACCACAAAAATATCGGTCTTTATACTTTCGAAAAATCATCCAGTGTTTCATCTAATTTTTTACCTTTACGTTAAATTATATTACGTTTAATGCAACCCTTTTTGAATAATTTGCTTATGTCTTGTTAAAGGAAAGTGTAAAAATCAAAAGCTCATTTTGTACATTTAAATTAACAAATGGTATAGATGACTTAGTCTATTACTATAACAAATTGAGTTACGACAGGACACTGTTTTGACCTTCAATAAACGAATTATGAAAAAGTGCCATTATATGAATATCGGTAGACCTTTTCAAAATTTTTCATTTTAGCTTATTTAAATCTATTTACTATGTAAAGAAGACACTGGTTTAACCTTAAAAAGCTATAAATGATCACATAAACACAAGTAGTTAAACCTGTTTTGTAAGCAAAGCCTACCAAAACGCCATTTATTTGCTTTAAAAGCGTAGAAAAATCATAACTTTTTGATAAAAATCGAAGGATTCCCTGAAACGGAATTTCGGCAAAATTTCTTTGGATTCTTCTTAATTTTATCAAGATTCACAACCGCATTTTAAAAATGCAGTCTATCAATAAATGTTTCCCTTTTGGATGGCCTGTTGCATCAATGGATTTCTTCGAGTGGAGATTCAGTCAAAGATAAAAGAGCCCTTACAAACAATAAACAAATATAATTTTCCCCTCATTTTTCTTTCATTTTATATCATATTTTTCATCTTCCTTCTTTTAAAATAGTTATCTGATAGGGGTAAATGAAGACTTTCAATTTAAAGTCAATGATGTCAAATGCATTATCATATTTTAATAAATAAACTCAGTCAGATTTTACCTATTTGTTCCTCTGATTTTCGTTGTGAATTTTAGATAGTCTTGTGCGTAAGACAATAAAATATGTCTAATCTGTTACCTCTAGGTTGAAGGACAAAGTTCCCTGAAAACTGCGTGTGGGCTTTTGAACCGCATTCTATTGTTAGTCAGACCAATCACAATAGCCGCACGAGGACTTCGCATTTTTTCTGTTTCGATTTCTATTTCGACGCTACTAAAATCCAAATTGGGTAAGGATTTGCCTACAGCGATTTAATTTAATTTCACATATTTAAAAGCTTTTTCATTTTGTGTTACAATCGCATTTTCGTTTAAAATAAGCGTGTAATTAATAATTTGAAAAAAATTAACTAATTACGGGAGATTTAACTCATAAAAATTTAGCAGATGGTAACGCATAACTGTTGCTATTTCATGGCTCTCCAGTAGCTACCATTCAACTTAAAGTGTTCAAATAGTTTTGAGAAAAGCATTATTGTAAATTTAAAAGGAAGAAATATTCGAAAACCTATATTAGAGATATTTTGAAATGAAAAAGCACGGTTATTCTTTTAAATACTTAAGACTTTCCTTTGAACCAAATAACTAAAATTTCCCTCAAACTCAATCAGTGCCCATTCGAATAATCAAAGATGCTAGGTAATTTAGATAAGCGGATAGAGCTAAAGAGTTTTCGCTTATTTTTCAGCTTTCTAATGCAATCTAAAAATAATATATTGCCCAGATTCTAATTTAAAAAGTAAAATATTATAATGTTTCTTAATTTGACTGAAAAAATTGCCGTATACTCGAGATAAATAAAAAAATACAGTTCTGCCCGTGGGGTCCAGACACGCCCTGCTCTAAAACTTAAGGAGTTTCCGTGCAAAGTAACAATTACCATCCCAAGTGTACTAAAAATTCAAAAATGTATTATTTTAAGGAAACATTTAATTTGTCGTATTATATTTCATGCGAGGTTCAACCCTTAAACAATTATTTTTATGTATCAAATCAGAGCTGGTTATATTTCGATTATATCAATTTTCTTTAACACTGAAATCCAGCTAAATAAAAAAGTTAAAATTTTTTAATTCGTTAGATTACTCAAAACAAACAATCGTTTTTAAAAGGTCTACACGGTACTGATCAATGTAAAAAGCCATGTGTGTTTTTCTTTAAATTGTGATATGAAAAATACAAATGATTGTACATTTTTAGTAAATGAAGATAAAATATCTATATATCGCTATTTCGTCGAATAAAAATAGGCCATTTTATTCAGTATTGGGTGAATTTATTGAGAAAATTCCAAGGATTATGTTTTGGAATTGTTATTTATTTAACATAACATAGTCATCTCAGTCCACACATTATTTTTCTTTTGGGTAAAATGAGGGTATGCAATCAACATTTAAGAATCACTTTTTATTATTAACCGCTAAGTAGGGGTTAATAATCTGTTGTCAATAACCTTTGAAGCGACAACGGTTTACCTTAGCTCTCAATCTCTAGGCTTTGACCATCGAATATCTATATGAAAACCAATTTTTCCACTATCCGGAATTTCTGAATTTAAATAAAATCACATATTAGTGAAATCGATTCTCAAAGCTATTTTTTATGGTAATTTCTGATATAACAGAACATGATTATAGGACGAATTTGAATAAGGATTATTTCAAATCTTTAGGCTACTTCGAAAGATGCTATCTACCCGTTCCATCATTGGGTGAAAAAGTGTCTAGATATTACTTCATACTTTTACCATTATTATTATTGTTATATTCATTACTTTTGCTGAAAATAAAAACTTTCAGTTATATGAGTATAACATATTCTAAGTCTGTTTTTTTTATTTTTCTTCGTTTTGTTTTATTTCATTCTTTCGTTTTCAATATCGTCAGTGAAAAATTATTCATCGTCTAATAAAGTTAGATTAAAAAAGTCGAATCGGTTTTTAAAATAGCTAATCTGGCTTACGTTACTTGCGTAACCATTAAATCGGTCGTTGGCCATGGTACAATTTGTAGTGGAGATGTATACAAGGCTTAAGATAAAGTGAATAATCCTCATAAAAACATTGGAAATTAATGCTAATTCTTTTGTTTCTATGAGGAAAAAAAATAGTAAACTACGACGTCCATAGGAAAGGTGTGTCAGATATCGTTGATTTGACTAAAATTATCACAACGGACGCCTTATCAAGGCAATGTCTACTCGTTTACTGATAAAATGAAAATTTATGACAGCTGTTATCTTTATTTAAATCTGATAAACATTCAAACCCTTGCATGGATTACAACGCAGCTAAATTCAAAGTTCATTTTCGTATCTCCTAATTAAAATGAAATATTTTTGTTTCTAGACTGGACTGGATTAATCGACTTCGTTAGTGGTAGTCACGCAGTCTGGTTATAAATCAGCCTAAAAATGCTCAGACTCACATTTCAAGTTTGTCTCAAATTTAAGTAAATCAAAATTTTGGAATTTGATTCCAAGATTTCCAATGAAAAAGAAAATATTTCGAGTTTTGTCAACATTCACTGGTATGTGTTGATTGTTCCCAAAGGATTATTCCCATGCTTTATTTAAAAATTTCGCAAATTATTTGAGAGTTGCATTACTTTGGCCCACAACTGTGGTACTTAATTTTTGGCGAATTCACTTTTTGCAGAAAAGTGCAAATGCAAGGGAAGAGTTGTTGTACCGTTAAACCAGAACTACCATTTTGGTTGAAATACCTCAACCTTAATTGTTGGCAACCGCTGCACTGTGTTTATCTAACCTTCATGGGCGCAATTTATAGTTTAAATAATTTTTAAGCACTAATGTGAATCTAGTTGCTAGTGACCATGAAAATCCTATGGAGTTCAAGGACTTTTCTTGTGTTGTTAGGCCTAGTATGTCCTCTAAACGGTACTGGCTGCCTCCCCATGCCAAAACTGGGACCGTGCTTCTAATATCCAACTACTCAGCTACTAAAAGAACATTTTTTTTAAATATTGTCTAGTATGTAAGCGAAAACTGCCGCGGCCTAAAACATTTTTACTAAGAAAATGTTTCCCTTAATGCAGGTAGCGATATACATTAGAATTATCTTTACAAAAGCAAAAAGTCACAATGATTGGAACAATCCAAAACTTTAAGAGTGAAAGTGTTTGATGAGTTACTAACATAGGAAATAATATTTTACAATATCCAAATTATCTTTGGATAAAATATAAAATAAATGCAGTGATTTTAAAACAAGAACAGTAGGCAAAGGACAACAAGATTCCTTTAACAGTAAAAAAACAACAATTTCCTTTGTTTATGTAAAGCAGTTTTTGCAAATTTAAGCAATTTCATAGTAGCTGAAGAATTTTGCCTACACATTTATTAAATGTGGTTACTTTTTGATGTCCATAAGAATTATCGAAATGTGAAAGTAAATTGAAAACTTTCATGTTTTTATTAGGAACTCAAATAAACAAGTCTAATTTTACAAAGCATCAATTAATCCTAGAATGTTGTAGTAAAAGCGCAAAATAAATTATTCTTGGTAATTTTAATACATTTGCTGTCCAAAATTTAACAAAATATATGAAAACGTCGTAAAAAGTAAAATAGCACCGAATATTAGAAAAATCACCTGGTAAATGTGTCAAATTTTATAAATTATAGTCGCTTAAATAGAATGTGGGACATGCTTCATAGCTATCCAATGAGTATTTTGAATTACCAAATTTTGAGGCCTGAGTCTTTTGGAAGTGGTTGTAAGTTTTTCAGCTGATGATACCTGAACAGCTTGTGATATTAATCTAAAGAGGATACTGAATTACATCCCATGAGCGTGTCAAGCCACAGTATAGGCCTTTAAAACGTAATTCGCTTTGGTTTCATAGCCCATAAGCGATTGATGCCTATGTTTCCAACTAGAGTAAGTGCAATTTACTTTTAAAAAACTTTTTGAAAGTTTTATTAAAACGCGTTGAAAAGACAGCCATGTTGTGAAAATGTGAACCAAGATTTAAATCAAAAGTGAAATTACAGAGATTAAAGAATGTCCTAAAGAGCGCCATTTGGTTTTAATACTTTCCAAGCTCATCAGTTATTTTTGAATTTATTTTTTTTTTGATTACCAGTGTATCTAATCTTTAAATTTCAGAATTTTATTTGACCAGAAAAGAAATTTAAGAAGTTGAAGGTGAAGATGAAATTATTTTTCCATTTGTTTAAAATTGGAATAAATGTTTCTAAACATGTCCAAAATTACAATATCAAATCTTCGCACACACAAAAAATGCATTAGATGAGTCTCAGAAAAAAGGGTATTTTAACTGGATAAATATTATATAGACTCTTAGCATTTAATTAAAATAAAAGTGCTGACTGTGCGCCAGGGATTTTGCCTGACGTTGCAATTTAAAATATCGTCCAACGGGATTTCTCCCCGACTCCAAAATGAGACTGAAGTCTGAGGTCGTAAATCACCCATCGTGGGAGAAAACAGCGACTCCAGATGCTGGAAATCCGGCGCTCTTCAAAGCGCCTCGCGTTCCCCTCTCTCGGCTTTGCCAAGGCAACTGCATCACTGTGTGGTCTTCTGGTTGACAGGTTGCATTAATCTTTCCAGTAGAGGCGAATGATTTATAATTCAAAACTATGTAACCGTCGCCAACATCATCTGCCGTTTTTCCCTATTACAATGTTCCATGGGTAATTATGGTTTAAAGCCACTAAAGATTATTAAAAAATAACCAAATTTGATTAATTATAGTTAATAAAACATTATTATTTCGGAATCGAATGCAATGTTCATAAAAAATGCATTTTTTTAATTCTCAGCACAGTAAAACAAACGAAAATTGGATATATTTTTGGAATTTTAGAAAAGATTAGCGAGACAATGGATTAATAAATTATTGCCATTTATTCCGCTAAGAGCGGACATAATACCTATGACGATATCTTTGTATTAATTTACAATTTAACTACTGAAATTTATAAAAAAAGGAAGCAACAAGGTCTTTTTTATTACAGTGAGTGAAGTCAAATAAATTGAACTGTTTCGCCTTGGTTTGACTCAAAAATACGAATTCAGATGCCTTAAATGTGTTAATCAGTGGAATCTATACATTTTTTTCAGAACAAAAGAGAGTCACAGAGCTTAAAACGAAACTAGTTAAATTTTTCACAGCAATTGAAATATTAGGAACTTATTTTAACAGGTTGAAGCAAAAACTATTCGGAATAAATGTTGTGCAATTGTTTATTGTTTTGATAATTATGTGAATACTTGTTATGATCTTATAGTGTATTCCGTATTTTTACGATAATACTAATAGTTCTAATGAATCGTAATAAAACTATGCCTTTTTTATTTTGCTTTCAGAATATTTTAAAATATCAAAAAATATGACCTGCAAATTTTAAAGTATCTATTAACCAAAATTGTTTACATATTGCAGAAAATTAAATTCTGATATGAGAATAGAGTTTTCTGCAGTCGAGTGGCAGTCCGCCATCTGTGATTCCAGCTAACGATTACTAATCGTATTATTAAGAAAGCAAAGCCCTCAAACTCAGCATTTCAAAATGTTGGCTATTTGCAAACAAGTTTATATTCACTGAAAAAACCGGTTCTAACTTTTTGAATCTTTTCTGACATTAAAATATATTTCTCTTTTGTAACACAATCAAACACCACCAAATTCCTCTCTTATATGATTTATTATTCAAGTATCAAAAAGTGAATTACCGATTTTTGTTCTCAGTTGTCTCAAAAAATAAATATTTACATCTTGATTATATCGATTTTTTTAACAATAGCAAATATTCAAAAAGACTGTTGCAGACAGAATTTTGTTATCGGAGCGGAAAAAAATATTTAAAGCAACCAGTTTCGACACGTTTAATCTCTGCGTTGATTTAACTTGCAAAGACTGTTTCTTAAAAACTTTTGAATTGTTGTATACGCGTCTTTTAAAATGCCAATTTTTTTATAAAAAGATCACCTGACAAAGGTTTAATAAATTGCACTTATGACTTCGGGTTAAGACAATTTCACTGAATTGACTAGAAGAGCCTGATCGTCGTCCTTAGCTTTACGAAGACAATAAGATGAAAAACACTGCTTTTGAAGAAAACACGTTTGATCAATAAAAAATAAGTTGAATATATAATCATTCTATTGTGCTAAATTAGGGATCGCAATTGCGCATTTTTATGGATCTGAAAACATGGCTTAAAATAGCAAGAAGTGGCTTTTATCAGATAAGAAACCGGTCTGCTGAAATAAATATGGCCAAATAAATTTATATTCTATAATCGAGCTTTGCCAATTTATTTCGAAAGAATAAAAATAAGAAAAAAAGGTACTCCAAACATTAATTACCGAATTTGTTCGAAATTTTCTTCGTTTAATCCAGCTTTAGCTTTATTTTAATGAAACCTTAGTATTTAAAATGCATATATCTTTCAAAATATGCCAACCGCTTTTATCAGTTTGTTTATTAAATGGATTATTAACATAAATAAGCCATTTTATTTGAACATGATCGTATTGGCACCGGTATAATGTGAAAAATTCAATAAAAATATTTAAATATATTTTCAGCATAACAAATGGTTTTCACACGATTCAGAAAACTGTATAAATTGACATTTTTAGGAGAGAACATTTTTCCTATTCAAGTGGACGATAAACCGGACTTAAAACTCATAAAACCTTAAATAAATGTCATTTGTTATCACAGATTAATGTCACAACATTTTATCATTTTGTGTTGAAATTTCATTGAGCTATTTATCTTTAAAATATTTTTCGAATTATTAAACAAGGTAAACAATAGAAATATATCTTTATATTTTTAGTATTCTAAAAGTGCTTCACTTTAAGCCTTTGAGGAAAAAATAATTTTTTTAGAAGGAATCATTTAATGTACATTTAATCCGCATATATTTCCGAAATATTTTAATATTTAATATGACTTAAATCCTAAAAAATTTCTCTTTAAGATGTTCGCAAAGCTATTTAATCATAGATGGTCTCTTAATTTTTACTTTTAATTAAGTGTAAATTATCAGAGAATCGTCCAAGCTAAAGATGATTATTAATCAAACTAGGGCAAACTAGTTTAGTAGAAAAATTAGGGTGTGCTATGAAAATATTTTGCAAATGTGATTGGCGAACGTCCGTTCAATGCAAAATCGGCAAACGCTTAAAATTGCTATAGCGAAGAAAATAAAGGTGACAGACTTTTTTTTTCTTTTGGAGGAGTTTGAGGACCCAAAAAGTGATTCTCCCTCGTGAGACGCCTTTAGAATCCCTTTAGGCGAAGTAAAACTTGGATTTGACTCCAAAATGAATTCAAATTAGTTTTCAATTAAATTAATTTAGTATTCAGAAATATCGGATTCTTTAAGATTAGATTGCCTTTCTTGTTTCAGTGCGTCTATAAAAAGACGATGCTTTCATTTTATAAAATAAAATTAATAAATTTTGGCTTTTTTAATATTTTTTTCTTAAGCATAAAATTTTTGATGAAAATGGGTTGGATCTGATACCTGGTACCATACCACTTTAAATTGTTATAAACGGTCAAAACTTCACATACTTTAATGTTTAATTTTGTTTGTTAATTATGTCATTGAATGTGTTTATTTGAAAAAAATCGTTTTTAAAGACACTTATAAATGGGTTATAACTTCATTAAAGTTGAGGACTTTTCGGATTTTCAAAGAGACCAAATCATTGATGCTCTCTGTCGCGAAAATGAGAGGAAAATAAGGCAGAGCATCGTCTTCAACAAAGCACAGGTCCTGTCTGAGAAAAACCGTCGGACCCTAAATGGGATTATTAGAAAGTATCGCGAAAACACTTTCGAAACCCACTTTTTAAAGCAAACTAATCGTTGGGCGTTGCAAAATTTGGATTTCACGGAAAAGCTGCACTTAGTAAACCTTTGCTCTAAAAGGCAAATTTGTCAGAGCGTCTAGAGTGGTGGATATGAAACCTCCACGATTAATTGCTGCCTCCTCCGAATTGAGAAATCATAAATGCTACTTCTTGGATAAAAAATTAAAAGCTGATTTTACAGAAATTTCAGCTGATTAAGTTCATCCTCTGCCTGCTCAGCACCAATCCATAGAGCTAGAGTTGCCAAAGAATATCGTGAGAAACATTCTAATGAAGTTGAGATTAATAACTTTAAGCATGTTTTGCAAACACGAAGACGTTATTTTAATTACCATATTAATTTCGCTGTAATGGAAATTAATGTTATAAGCCAGCGAACCTCGAAAAGTCTTGGATAAATTTTTGTTTGGGAAGTTGCAACAGATTTTAACAAGATTTTAAAAGAATATTGCTTCACTTATTCTCTAAAAAAGTGAATTCTCGGATGTGTTTTAATAAAAAGGCATACATCTATTTTTTACTCAATGCTTGGGCGTATCTCCGTTTGTGATTTTAATTCAATAAGAAAAATTTTACTGCTTTATAATTTCTTCTTTTGCTATTTAAAGCAATGCAAGCATATACGAAATATGTGTTGCATTTTAATGTGGAGTGAAGTTAAACGTTTACGAATCTTCACCTGAGACTTTAAATTCTTCATTGAAATAAAATCGATTGTTGCAAATTCACACATAAATATGTCTTTAAAATTTTGCTTACATTAAATAAAAAGTAAAAAATAATACCAGTGGCTCGATGGGATAACGAAAAATTTCACGATAATTTATTTAATTTACTTTAAATATTTGCATTGCAACTCATAAAGCATTTTGTCTAATTTTTTCGACATTTAAAACAGAATTTCTAAATGCTTACACTTACCGCCTCCATAAAGTTGATTCAATCTGACTATACAGACAACTGAAAAGCACTTCGACATTAAGTGCACAGTTGTCAAATCTCCCAAAAGCCTTTGAAGCGGTGTCTTATATTCACGGGTCACCCAACCGACTGCAGTCGCAATCTCATTTTTTAAAAAAATCCCTACAGAAGCACGCAATTTACGAAGGATATGAGTGTCTGTTAAACAATTAACCGAAAAAATGTTGCCTAACGCCTGACAGCTATTTTGACTCAAATGAAGATGTGCCAATTTGGATTTCTCAATCAATCTTTTTGACAAAAATTTGCTAAAAACGTGGACATCGACATCGTAAAATGCCATACAAATTCAGTTTTGGTGGATTAAAGACTGCTACAGAAGGGATAGTTGGTGAGAGTTTAGTTAAAATTTAACAAATACTGCTCGAATTACCCACTCACAATTTTTTCATGCATTTATAAATATGGTTTTGATTTGTGCATTAACAAACACCTCAATTTTCTCAAATTATAAATCCCGTTAAAGAGCTTACAACGCATTATCTTCTTATCCACCTACATTCTATGTATTTAATGGCCATAAACTAAATGAAAATTCGAAAGAAGCATCTTTAACAAAAGTATGTACCATCCACATATTATGATCCAAAAACCCTTGGAAAATCTCGCTTTTGATAGTGACCCACTGGTTTGTTGAAGTCAGTACGGATAAGGGTTACCAGATATCTGTCACATTTTGACAAGCCCTTTGTCCTCGTTCCACTTTTGCCGTGGTCAGTGCTCCGATGTGTGGTTTTCAGGCACGCGGCTCCTCATTTTCGAGGAATTTATGCAATCCCGTAGAAGAGACACTCTAGGAATCAGCAGCAATGATTTTGGCAGATAATCAACTGATATACAGGGTGTGGCCGAAATAGTGGAAAAAGCTAACTTTTTTGAATAATCTTTTAACATGTTATAAATGGTCACAATTCGCCATGTTTTAATGCTTCATGCTATTAGTATTTTTGTTATTTTGATATTTTTACTGAATATAACTGCTGGTCCGAATATTTTTAAAAATATGCAGTGAACTTTTAAAAATGACAAGACCCTGTGACTTTCAAGGAGGCCAAACCGTTGCTACTTTTATGGCAGACGTTAGTTTAACAGATATCGCTGGCGTTCCTAGGCATTAACGCTGTGCTTATTGCAAAAATTTAGCGTTAACTAATGCTTTATTACCGCAGTCGCTCAGGAAGAGCATCGTCAGGCATAATAAAACAGCGTTTCCGTTTACCTTGGCCAGGATTATGTGTTCTAACCGAGCAAATAAATCAAACAGCCGCACAAATTGAAAAAACAATGCATTAAAACAATTTCGAGTAAATTGAGTTTTTATTTAGCACTACGAAAACGTTATATATATATCATAATATATTATATGCTATGTTATTATATAATATATTATGTATTATATACGTTATAATATGGGATTTATTATATAATTTAATATAAATCTGGTAGAGTGAAAATGTTTACTTTATTCCAAAAGGAGATTTAAATTCATAAAATAAAAGACCAAATTTTTTCCCATCAGAATGAACTGAGAGCTCTAACTTCATTCAGAAATGGGTCATCTGATGAAAACACCTTTGGAAAAACAATTAGGATTCAATTTTAGTATTAAAATTACAAATTATACATATAATTTATCAATTAATTTATTAATTATAAATTAGATAAAATAACAAATTAAACATTTTCACTCCATCAAAATTGTATTAAATGATATAATAATTTTCATATTATAACAGTTTATCTAAAACGTTCTCGTAGTGCTAAATAAAAACTTAATATACTAACAATTATTTTAATGAATTGTTTTGTTCAATTTGGGCTAGAACACATAATCCTGGCCAAAAAACGGAAATGCTGTTTTATTATTCCTGATGATGCTCTTCCTGAGCGACTGTGGTAATAAAGCAATTGTTAACGCTAAATTTTTGTAATTAGCATGGCGTAAATGCCTAGGAACGCCAGCATTATCTGTTAAATAGGATATACCAAAAACTAAACTTTCGCCTATTTGTTTGATTGATGAAAAAATGCTTTGTGAACGTTGATAAATTTCAACATGAAACGTCCAAAAGCCCTTAGCAGAGAAATTTGTTTTTTTGAATAAATAGAGATAGAAAAACCACTTGAAGCCACTCAAATTTTCGGTAAACTGCATAATACCATTTAAAATCGATGGCTTCTCATTTGACATTTTAAAATTAAATGCATTTGAGTGAAAAACAGCTATTTCTCTCTTATTTTCTTGTGTTTGTTACAGAGTGACGCCATCTGCAATATATAGTATGAATGAAAAGTCATTTCTGCATTATATTTTTGGCCTTGAAATATACCAAAAATCTGTTAATTAGAACACCAGGACTTTTGTTCGGTAACTCAATTTCATATTTGCTGGCTGAAGTATATTGCATGGGCCAACGATTTTACTGATAGGAAAACCATTATCCATTTTGGCCCTTAAAAGAGTATTTTGTTTTGAAAAACGCGAAATAATTAACTAGAAAAGCTTATTGCTATTTCGGTAGAAAAGTTAAGCGTCTTTCAAACACAGGTCTGTAAAAAAATAATTTCTTGGCCATCTCTACGTTCTTGTATCAAGAAAAGTCTGTAACATATACAGATCTTTAGAAACAACACACTAAATTTTTTTTAAATATTTGCTACTATAACGCCTGCCATAAGAGTAGCAACGATTTGGCCTCCTTGAAAGTCACAGGGGCTTGTCATTTTTAATAGTTCATTGCATGATTTTAAAAATAATCGAACCAGCAGTTATATTCATTAAAAATGTCAAATAACAAAAATACTAATGGCACGAACCATTAAAACATGGCAAATTGTGACCATTTGTAACATGCTAGAAGATTATTCCAAAAATGTTAGCTGTTTCCACTATTTCGGCCACACCCTGTATATCAGTTGATTATCTGCCAAAATCATGACTGCTGATTCCTAGAGTGTCTCTTCTACGGGATTGCATAAATTCCTCAAAAATGAGGAGCCGTGTGCCTGAAAACCACTCATCGGAGCACTGACCACGGCAAAAGTGGAACGAGGACTAAGGGCTTGTCAAAATGTGGCAGATATCTGGTAACCCTTATCCGTACTGACTTCAACAAACCAGTGGGTCACTATCAAAAGCGAGATTTTCCAAGGGTTTTTGGATCATAATATGTGGATGGTACTTTTCTGTTAAAGATACTTCTCTCGAATTTTCATTTAGTTTATGGCCATTAAATACATAGAATGTAGGTGGATAAGAAGATAATGCATTGTAAGCGCTTTAACGGGATTTATAATTTGAGAAAATTGAGATGTTTGTTAATGCACAAATCAAAACCGTATTTATAAATGCATGAAAAAATTGTGAGTGGGTAATTCGAGCAGTATTTGTTAAATTTTATCTAAACTCTCACCTACTATCCCTTCTGTATCAGTCTTTAATCCACCAAAATTAAATTTGTATGGCATTTTACAATGTAGACTGTCCAAGTTTTTAGCAAATTTTTGTCAAAAAGATTGATTGAGAAATCCAAATTGGCACATCTTCATTTGAGTCAAAATAGCTGTCAGGCGTTTGGCAACATTTTTTCGGTTACTTGTTTAATAAACATTTATATCCTTCGTAAATTGCGTGTTTCTGAGGGATTTTTTTTTAAATGAGATAGAGACTGTAGTCGGTTAGGTGACCCGTGAATATAAGACACCGCTTCAAAGGCTTTTGGGAGATTTCACAACTGTGCACTTAATGTATAAGTGCTTTTAACTTGTCTGTATAGTCCGATTGAATTGACTTCATTGAGGCGGTAAATGTAAACATTTTGACATTTTGTTTTAAATGTCAAAACAATGAATCAAAATGCTTCATGTTTTACAGTGTGAGGTCACTATCAAATCCTAATCTATCTGCAGTCATTTAATTGTTGTAACATTTTACTAATTTCTATTTTAATGAAATTCAAGGGTATTTGATAATATTAAAGGCATTTAAAACGGTTTCGGGACATTTGTTTTAAATGCACTTATTTTTTAAATTATAGTTTACTGACTGGTGAATTTAATACCTTACTAACATGGAGGTACCCGAGTGTCACTTAAAGCAACCGATGCCATGTGGGCTCAAGAAAATGAACTCAGCATTTAAAAAACGGCTAGAAACATGAGATACCATCGATAAGTCTAATTAAGGTAGGCACTTCGGATTCCTTAACAAACGGTTCTCATGACCTTGCCAACTTTCCCACTAAGATGACTTTAATGTAATTCGTGGGTCGTTTCAACACATTTGCCACAGTTAGCGACCTTGAGAAACAACTAAGCCATCCTGGCTAACTTTTAATAGTGTAATAGCTATTAGATTACGTTTGAGATAATTCTATATATCACTTCATGTAAAAATAGTTTTCTTCGCTCAGGAACATTGTCATTTTAGCCTATTTGATTTATATTTATCATTTTATTTTCCGAAATGCTCTTATTTAAAATCGAAATTTGTCAAATAGAGCATGTTATGTCAAAAACGTTAGTTCCAAAGTTCCTTCAGTAGAAAAATGAGTTCTTTTTATTTTCTTTGATCGAAGTCCAAATTAATGTGGCGTTTTTGACAATGTTAAGTATGTAGTAATGATATTTTTCCAATATATAACCGAAAAATTTATTGTTGGATGTGTAAACATAATAACAAAATTCGGTTGCAAAAAACTACCTAAATTAATTTTAACATTTTTTAACTCTATAATTTCGTCAAGGTCGTTTTAGATCAATTTTTTAAATTTAGCTTTTGATAAACCGCAAAGGTAGCGTGATTTTTAGAGGAAAAATTCGTTTCTGATTTGAATAAAGGCATATTTTCTGGAGAACGACACCGTTTTTTTCAATAAAACCTTCATTTTGAAATCGATTTAAGCATAATTTTACCGAGGTTGAGGTACTGCTCCCAGATTACAACTTTTTTTACATTAAAAAGAACTGATTAAAAACTCAGCATCAAAATATCTTTTAAACCAGCAATATTCAGAAAAGATGATTTCATAGGAAACGGAAAATGAGCAAAAAATAAATCTCAGATTGCAATTTTTTCAAATAATAAAAAAATTTGGATAAAAGTAGGGTTGATGTCTTTGAAACTAGAGATTCGGTTAATATTTTGACCAATTCCTTAAAGGAAGTCGACTACTTGCTGAAATTTCTAGAATAAATGGCCAATAGTTCCAAGAAGGTCTGGAAATTGCGATGGCCAGACGAGGTGCTTTAACTATTCTCTCCATATAAATTGATGCATCCTTATCTAGGCAGATGGCTGCGTTCTCCCCAGGAAACCGCAGCTCTTTAGCAACCAGTGCTAACTGGTCCATCAATGGACCAGTATATTTCCATGTTATGTTGCACCTTGGATTTAGAGTTATTTTTGATTGTCTTCAAACATTACAGACGGCCGGAGGTAAATGACGATGATTTATGAAATAAAATCAAATGTGTTCACTGGAGGTTTTTGTAATATTTTTAATATTTAGTATTTTTTAATATTTACAAAAAGCAGTTATTGGGCACAATTTTGTCAGGAAATGCCAATTTTTTCTCAACTGATTAACCGGGGGTTTTAAATCCATGAATGTAATAAAATGCATGAATGGAATAAATGTTAATATTTATTTAAATCGCTTCTGAATCGTTTAGCAGAAAGCAATCCAAGAAACATTTGAAAACCGGTTTTAAATGTAAAGAACCTTTGTGGAGCAAAAATTTTCGTAAAAGCTGTCATTGAAAAAAAAATCATAATCATCATATTAATCAATATTGATTATACCCCGCGGTATCTGAATTTTTCGGCGCAGCTCTAAATTTTTAATAATCTATGAAATTTTGCCCCTCTGCACCAGTTCAAGGATAAAATGGTTGAAATCATCATATAAAAGGGTGAATATCATATTTATAGGCATAACAAATTATAAATATAACATAATATAACATAAAACATAAGAATATTGTTTGGCTCAAAAAAATTCTCAATATTTTCGGCTTTTTTGATAAGTAATGAACCCTTTAGTCACATTAAAATATTAATTATATAAACTTTCTAAAGATTTCCTCCCAATTTAAATTTCAATTAGATTTAACACACTATTTTCAGAAATTTACTAAAAAAACAACATCCAAATGAATGTATCAAAATGAAGATGAAAATGTCAGCGTGAATCCTTTCTGTGTAAAGTTAAGTATCCCATGAGGAATTTAAAAGAAAACAGAGTTCTCAAAATATTTATTTTTAGAGCATTTAAAAAATTCTGATTTAACTTAAAACCGAAAATTTTCTAAACATATCGCTAGAAAGCAATATTTGATTAACTAAAATCAGCAGTTCATTGAAAGATGTTAAGTTATCAGAATTTCTAATGTTTTTTTTCACTTTATGAGGTTTGTTCAATCTCAAATCAGTTCAGTTCAATTATTTATAATATTTATAATAGAAGTTGAGACACACAAAAATTTAGTTAGTATTAGCATTTGAAAAATTGCTGATTTTTTTCCATTTTTTAAGAACTTTTCATTTCCAAAAATGACTTTACCTATCCGGAGAATAATCATCGTGCTTGCGTAGTGTATTACTCTGGCGTCTAACTTATGTCTCAATTCGCCTAAAAGGGTCTCTAGATGAGAAGGGAAGTAATCAGATAAGAATTCCTTTCTGGAGCAGCAAAAGTGCACTTTAGGTTATTGTGCATCTGTCATAAGAAAAGCAATTTCGTCCAACAAAAGAATGGAGCTGATTTCAGTTCTATTTATCTAACAAATAATGCATTTTTTCAGAGTTTCAATTAAATTGCATTCGTTGAAAGGTAACAAAAAGATGATGGCATTATTTATCATGCATTAAAAAATAATTGTCATGCTGTTATGGAATTAGTAATTTTGAACTTCGGGTAGTAGTTATGTGAAAAATGTTCTTTTAGATTGTTTAAAAATTACCTCTTCAATAAAAATGAGGACATTTACCGAAAGTTTCTTAGAACTAATAGTGGCTTAAATTAGCCAAATTAAGTCAGTTGAGAAAAAAGGAGTTCTTTTTAATCGGAAGATAAATTTTCGATCCTTTTTTATCACCTCATAACACCCTCAATCCAATTCATATATTTAGAGCAAAGTCTTATATATCATAAATAAAATGTTAAAAACTTCGCCACAGCAGTTTTTTCTAAATTATTTTAAATTTTGGGTATTTATTCAAATAAAGATTGCTGGTTTACGTTGGACTGCACAATGCACAAGGAGCTACATTTATATTCCCAGCGAAATAATTTCACGGAGGAGAAAACCTTTTATAATCTTTTAATTTAAAATATTTTTCCAGGAACGCTAGCAAATATAACCACTTCTTTTTTAGGAAAAATTTTTTTGTAATGACTGACATCCGCTTTAAATGAAAATTGCTTTATTAATTATTTTATTATTTAAATAAATTCTTCGCAATAAGAAGTTATAAGAATAAGGATAAGGCGCAATAACCTTTCTGGCTTTTACAAAATGTTATTTCAAACTAATGAACCGATCTCTTACACCAGTTCTAGCAAATTATGCTTTTATTAAATATGGCCATTTAAAGTATCTAACGGGCAATATTTATTAGAAAAATGTCTGTTTATCCACTGTCTTGATTTCAAAACAGAAAAAAATTTTAAGTTGAGATCACTGAAAAATATTATTTCTTGCACGAAAAGGCTCTTTAGACTACCAGCAGCTGACGAATCTGAGCAATTTTTGCATGCAGTTATCTTGAAGTATGAAAGGATATTGTAAATATAAAATGATTTACTTTAACATATTCATTTTTATTAGTTAAAATCGACAAATAGTATGGGTTTAATATAGAGGAATGATGCCCTTTTAGCATTAGGTTTCCAACTTCAATTCTCATTTCTTAGAAAACATAAACCGTGTTTGAGCAAGGCTTCTACTAACTTTTAAGCATTCCTAGGAAATTCTGTTTTCCAATCCGTTTACAAATGATCTTTATTAAATAATTACATAAAATTTCAATTGAAATAGTGCTAATTGACCCGGCGGGCAATTTAATTTTTTTGTCCTCGGAATGTGCAAAATTTGCTTTTTGCAATACGTAAACTGAAGTCTCACTTAAGGAAAATCAAGCGTTACAACCAAAGTAAAATCGTATAATGCAAACTTTTTAAAAACCGCTAAAAAATCGTTAACTACTGAGGTGACTTTAAAATTTCCAGTTTCACTTTTTTCTAAAGTAAAATTATGAGTGTTAAAATTGACTGGCGAGCCTCTCTTTACATTTCATTCTTAAAGGTATATTTATGCACTAAGGAGATGGTTTGTGTCAGTTTGTTTTGTATCTGTTTTAAGTATCAAAAATGGAGTATGTATTTCAATTAAATAATTTTTTGAGATAAAATAGGTATTTAGGTCTGGAATATATCCTAATTTTGTAATTTGCGAGCATTGAACTAATTTAAGCGTGTTTTTAATTTGTAAATCTCTTTAGATTTTAAACACTGCATATATACACATATTATCCAAAACTCAACCAAAGCTCATCCAAAAAACTACGAGCTCCAGAAAGAACAAGTTAATAGGATATTTTTACATTCTGAAATGCAATGATTGCTTTGTAGTAAGTGATTCCACATACTTTTAAATATCTTGTTGAGTGGATATATTTATTATAAAAGTGGATTTATAAGTGAATTTAGGCCTTTTTTAATGTTTATTATAAAATATATGAAATTTTTTATGATTTTTTTTATTATTTTAAAATGTCTAAAATACTATTTTTTTGCATTTACAGTGTCTACGCCAGCAAAACACTTACTACGTTAAAAGCATTCAAGAAGCTAATAATATGTTGGTTACTTTTTCAATGAATTTTGCTTTTCATAAACAAATTTGCAAAATAAAATTACAAAACTGAACCACTGAAATTCTAGAATGTTGTAAATAATTCTCTCAACGTGTATGACTAAAACTATAACTGCGGGTTCCATTATTATTTGATTAATCAAATTCGATTTCCTGATGTAAATTGTTCAGCAACCATTTAGAGAATCTCAGTGAAATTTAAAATCACGTCTTGGAATCAAAATGTTTTTTTTAATGGAATTTCTGGAATCCTTTGAGGTGACATTTCAACGTCAAAACCATTTTCTGTTCAGCTTTCATGATTTAGACAATTGCATATATAAAATTTGTTTGCAAATGCAAAGTTGCCTTTTTGGCAGTAAGTTACTTGTTTAATTTCTTTAAATTGTGTAACTGATGTTTATGATATTATTATAATCTCTTTGCAAAAGAATAGTTCTAATTAAAAAATACTTATTAATTAAGATTAATAATAATGAAAGATTTTTCGCCATATCTTTGTTGAAATTACCGCATAATTATCACACAAAATACTTTTCAAGTATTTTGTGTGATAATTATTTACTAATTACTAATAATAATATTATTAATATTACTAATTGAAAATATAATTTTCCATATTAAAATGTTGCAACAATCTTATTGCTAAAAGCTTAATTGTTTCTCTTTGTCTTAAAACTTTTAAAGTGTGCATAAGAAGCCGTTGTTTTCACTCTTTAGGGAAAACTGGCGGTTAGTTACTAGTTAATTTATACGCAGACCGTTTCAGGGTTCCTGTAAGTTTCTTTTGTGTGGAAACACCGATTCAAAAGCAGAATCACCTTTTTTAAAAATGCGTGTTTGACGCAACAGCTCTCGGGTATACAATTGCAGGAGTTGCAGATTTTTCTAAATTTGTAATTTACACGCAGTTAATGTATTTTAACACCACTGTTATAGATGAGAGATGCGTGTTCTATCCCCGTAGTGCGACAGTGCAGGTAGCATGACATCTCTGAACTCCATATGGGGTGTAGGCATGCCTCAATGCTCATCCAAAAGATGCTGATTCGTTCCCATAAACCTCATTTTCTCATTCAGTTATGCGCTCATGAGTGAGATATCCGTATTTCAAGATTTCTTTGGTGAAAGATATTCAAACGAGCTACAAGAAAAAATTTGGCCCTTATCTTACGATAAACTTTTAGTAAGCGCGTGAGATGATTAGGTAAACACATTGCATCAACTGCCAACCTTGTCCCAACAATCCAATGCAAAAAATATCCAAATTAATAATTCTGTTTTTATTGTGCAAATGCTCATCCACTGTATTTAAAGAAACGCAGATTCACCAATAATCCTCTTTTTGAAGTATTTTTTCCAGTTCAAACTAAAGCAATGCAATTTCAAAATTTTAGAATAAATTTCGAAATATATGTTGTCAAAGCTCAAATGAGATTTTTATTTGATATACTGGAGTTAAATTTTAAAAATTATGATTTTTTTTCTAATCATAAATGAACTGAAGTGAGAGTATGATTCTACTGGGACTAATTTATAACCCTACTGTGTGACTACCTCTAACACATTCAAATAAGCATAAACCCTTTGAAACGTTAGCTACACGATAGGAGATTAACATTTTTAAAGATAGTAGTTTTCATGAAAGAACTGTATTAATGTTATACCCATTGCGATAATTTTAGTTAACGTAACGATAACCTGACACAATATTCTGTATACTGTGGTAGTTGACATGATTTCCTGCGCTAGCTTCAGAATCAGCCTTTGCTATTTTACCTGATAGCAAAAATAAATAATGCGAAAATCCTCCATTTCAGTTTTACTTAATCTTACATCATATACATATTGCTAATACAAATTTAGACAAAAGCAATAAATGAGTTAATTCACAAACTCGTGTTCGTCTAAACACAAAGTTAGCTCCTATTGAAATATGATAAATTGCTTATGCATGTGCTCGTTTAAATTTGATATTAAAACAGGCATTTTACTAAAATTTGAAAAATGTTTCAATGAAAGAGTGAATTAAGCCAGGTTAAAACACCGTAGAATTTATTTGAGATTTAATAAACTATTAATAGTAAAAGATTAAAATAATAACAAACTACTGAAATAAAAATTTAGAATATTAACTTTTTAACTATCTTATATTGTCGTTGCGATTTTGTTTTCGGCTGAATTCTGGCAGAATGATTGAAAATCATCCTTTTCAAAGCCAATCAAGATTCTTGTTTTATTTGATTAAAAATGACATAAATAACTTTCTAATGGTTGATTCTGTTAATTATTGGTTGAAATTACCTCTAAGAATCCCAAATAATAAAAAATTAGGTTTTAACTTGACAAGAACCGATGGATTTAAAACAATGTTGCATATTTATGGCTTCAGAAATAATCCGTAGAAAATTTCAAAAGTTCATTTCTGAATCTAAGCTATTTGTGAAACTACTAAGAGCGATGACTGACTGTCAATGCATACATAGTCCATCAATTCCTAAGTTTGCGAGCTCGTTTTCATAAATTCACTATTGAAAAATCAAAAACTTAATTTCGATCCGCTTAAATTGCCCGGTCGAAAATCAAAATCTTTCATATAAATAATTAAAAACACCCCTTGAATAAATTATTTGATTTTTTGCGTTTTTTATAAAGATACTTAATTATCCTATGCAATTTTACTTGACCGAAAGATTAATTAACTCAGGTTTGATACTTTCGAAGTAATTGAATGAACAGACATAATAAGTTTTTTTAAATCGCTCGTTCATAAATTCTGATGTTTTTTACTGAATTTCACATTAATAGGAACGTACAGTTTGATTTATCAATTAAACAAACTATTTATCTTTTTAGCAGCTCGCATAGAAAACTCTCAATAAAAAATTCAATTTCTAAGGGAACGCGTTAACTCATTTCTTAATTACACGAAATATAACATTTAATTTGGACTACAAGAAAATCTTATTTAAATAAAATATCATTACGAGAAAAAAAGGTTTTGACTGGAGATGCTATCTGTAGTTGTTCGTGAAGCAAGCATCAATTTATTTTCTGAAAGTGCCTCAGAATTGAAAGATTACTATTTGTGCAAAGAACTTTGGAGAAATTAATCGCAATAATGGAATGCTCTTAAATATAAATTTTACTACAAGCATTTTTCTTGACGAATTTAAAATTATTATGTTATAATTATATTATAATTTTAAATGCCGCTCCACTAACCATCTACCATTCAAAATAGATGCAAATTTCGTGGTATAGACGAGATGATAATTTCATCGAAAATAAATCGTTAAATTTAAAGTGTAGAACAGTGATGACAAATTTATAAATACATAAAAAGACCCTTAAGGCCTTCATGATCTACGCAATTGCCAACACCAAACCACAAATATTTGAAAAGGTTTGATATCCTATTTTATAAAAGAGATCTAATACCTAATTATTATTTTGGTAAAACTCTGCCAAATGTTGTTGCAAATCAAACTAGAATGTTGGCGTTTCTTTTTCCTTACTGCAGTTAATTTGGGCGTAGGTTTTTTGTGGATTAATTTGGAGGTGTAATCAGCTTTCATTTGGATGAGAAAACATTGAAGCCTCACGTGAGTGACAAATGTTGACTTGATGTAGCCTTGAAAAAAGAAAGTTGCTAGATATTTTTAAAGCAGTGGGAAAAGAAATAATGAATGCCTTTTTTCTTAACGTTCTCAACTACTTAACATTTGAGGAATTTACCGATTCTAACTTCGATCAGTCCAAGCGAGCACAATTTTTATTTATAATAATTTTGTGGCATGCAAAATAGCTGTATTAAATATTTCCATTCCTCTGGGAATAAAGCAAATAGTACTCTTAATGAACGCGTGAGAAATGTCTAAAAATATGGTAATG
>JAUOZQ010000800.1:0-23311 GCA_030710315.1 Anomotaenia brevis | reverse complement strand
ATCTATGAACTAGGCGCTTATGAATATTACTCTTCTCAATTGCATTCATTAAATTCTTGTCTTGTGTTATGCAGCGGCTTTGCTAAACCTATGGGATGTTTTTTTGCAAAAGACCAGCATGGAGATTAGTGTACAATTTTTAGATCATACATTGTATCCTACAGAGTTATGTAAACTTTCCTAAGCAATTCAATCGGGTATGGACGGTTCCTCATTGCTAAACATAACGCACTAACGACTTAAATGCAGACATGTGCAATGAATTGTCAAACATTATAATGATTTTAGACCTTCTCTACACGGCATTAGGCAGGTCAACTGAAATTTAAATCCAGAAATATCTTACATTTCAACATATGGCGAGGTATGTCGCTCTTAGAGGTCTTTTTCGTAAAATTAGGCAAGCAAATTTAAACAAAAGAATGATATAATTTTTTGTGATTCACAAACTAGTTTTCACTAACACAGTTTGATAAAGCCTGCTGAGTCAAATAGACTTCAATTTTTTCTTGAAAAAGGTTTTCGTGTCTTGTTTATTCTTTCAGAATCTTCTCACTTTATCAAACAAATTCATTAAAAAATCAGTAAAAAATTCAAATACAAAAATAATTTTTTTCAAATACTCATTGAAATGTTAATTTGCTTTCTGATTTTATAATTTCTTTCGTATACAACGCATTTTCTGAACCTGGGAACCAACATATCTTAATTATTCTACATTTTCGCTTATATTATGAAAAGTTGTTAATGTTTTATGGTATGTGTAAATTTAAAACAAGATATCACCAACGTCTAACTCTAAACCACTAAAAATTCACATGTATTATTTAATATTTTGTGTTACCGTTATTCCTGGAGCTTTTGGCAAGCTATTCGTCCCTCATATAAGGATGCGCTATGCTATCAAATTCTGGCTTTTTAATAAGGGATTAGGGTGTAGTGGTTTGTGCCTACTACAATAATCTCCAACCCAAGGGAGACAGAACCACGTTATCTCGTAGCGTACGAGTGTGTGTGTATGTGTGTGTATTTAGCACGCCGGTGGTTGTCTTATTTATAGTTACAATTTATTTCGGCTAAGGCGAACTCTTCGTTGGTTGGTAGAGTGGATCCTCGAGTTGTTCCTATTGGGTAGCCTTAATTGCGTTGAGAGACGTGCGTGGGCCGTTGCTATTGGACGGCGTGAATCATATTAATTGGCGCGCTACAAGGGTATTAAGGCATTAAAGCAAAATCAAGTACGATCGCTTTCGGGACCGGAATATTGAGAAAGTTTAATCGCTAAGTTAAAAATAGCCAGGAGTTCTTAGAGGGGTTCTTTGGAGGTGTGCGAACAGGAACGTCTATTGGCACGGTATGATAGAAATGACTCGGAGGACCTTGTTTGGCACAAGGCAGTCAGGATTATAGGTGTAAAGGCGTCATGCCACCACGATACTCTTCCTAGAGCTTACGATGGTGCAAAAGAAAGGCTCGATATGCAGGCAGTCGAGAAGGGGAGGTTGGACCGCGACCGCAACGTGTGTTCTGGAGAATTGGGAATACACGAGTAGTTCGAGTGGACTAAACCGAAAAAAAAGTAGAAGAATACACAGAAAAGAAAGGAATAATCCGGGTGTTTGTGATTTGATCAAGTAGACTAACGTCCGTTGGTCCGACCGGGTGTGGCCATCGAGGATCAGTGAGTGGGCCAGTGGGAATGGGCCTGATACCTTCGATCGATTAAGTGTGAGCATTGAGGGTCGATGGGTGTGACGGTTGAGGAGACTGGGGTCATCGATCCGGTAGAGATGCCGTTATGTATGGAATTGGGGGGTTAGAAGGCAGTCTAAATGGGATTGTAAGTGTGTCTTGGCCTTGCGCCGAAGAGAAACAACGATGAATGTGAGGGATGTTCAGTAGATAATAATTATTACTCCAAAAGAGCTTGGCGTGAAAATGGTTGAGTATTGCAGCCGCTTCGGAAATGAAATTTGAGAGGAGAGGTAAATCGAAGCCTAAGTGAGGAATCTCCTTTTTATTTGGTTTTGAGGAACACGGCCATGTAGATTGAACTTCTGCTGGAAACGTTAGTATGATTGAGCAGTATGGGGACTTGTGTTTCAATATTGCAATCAATTAGGAAAGCAGACTTTGCCACCCGATTGAGTAACAGTGTGGGGTCGTCTATCGAAGACGGGAATAATGTTTTTCTGTCGAGATATTCATTCAAAGTCGGTCATTTTAATAATTTCCACGATTTGTTCTTCCAAAAAATAGCCTAGGTTTTTTAACAACGTTTCTGGCACAACCACCGCCACCGCAACCTCCACCGCAGTTGCCACTTACTGCTGTGCAACCTAGGGCAACCTACTCCGGTGATGGTGCAGCACACCCAAATAGAGCTGAATAAATAACTGAAGGGAAGCTTCAGAAAGAACGTGCCAAGGAAGTGACAGAATCGCCGCATACGCAGACACCACTTGATCCATTGCAACTATGGCCAACTTTGATACCACCACAGCTATCGATAATAGAACAATTTTTTGAAATTCGTTTTAATAAAAACAAGGACTGCATCAACTCCAGCGCAGCACCAGCCACAGTCAATACAAACACCACCACCTTAACCGAAAAAGGTGGATGAATTGTAATTCTAGAAAGTGATATCCTTTCTCATATTTAAGTTTTAAAATACAATAAAAACTGAGAAAAAATATTATGCTTTAAACTAGAAAGTTGTTTTAATATATGATTAAGATGTATTTGTTGTATGAATAAATTTATCCTAAATAGTAAACCACTATTTTTACATGAAGTTGCGATTGCAAAAAAACATTTTGTTATGCCAAACTATAAAAATAAAGTGGTTTTGATGATTCCTAGTGCTGCTATTTTGCTTTGTGGTTTAAGAATATTTTAACACTATATTTTGAATTCGTTTTGTGAATATCAAGAGAGAAAATAGAAAAAAATTAAATAAAGATTAGGTGTCAACTATTTGAAAAAGGTTCATTGGGTTGTTTTAAAGAAACACTATTTCATACGCTTGAGGTGTGAGTGCTCATATCCAACAAATCAGCTTAAATGTAGTGGTCTAAATTATTTAATCTATACTTTGACGTAATTTTTTTATTTAAAATATGTTGCATATTCAGTCAAATTGGTATTGATTAGACAAGAATGCAAACAAGAATTCTAAAAAGCACTTCTATTGCGGTAAATTGATTATCACCTTAAAGAACCTGCAAAGGCTTCCTAGGTAAAAGAAAACGAAATTGACTTTGTTTTTTTTTGAAGGAATGCATTCCTTGCAAAACATCTTAAAAGCGTTTTGCTAAACGGAACAACCCATTAGAAACATTCATTTCATAAGGCACGTATAGACGCATGGACAAATACAAAAGCCATATTTACGTTAGAGTTGTTACCTCATCAGTAATGAATCATTAATTTTTTATTAAACTTTTCTTTTTGCAAAGAAAAAAGTCAATTTTGAAATGAATTACGATGTTTCGAAACACTTGAGATTTTACACATTTTTCCAGTAAATACGCAGGCTATTTCGTTCGACTATGCTAAATTTCATTAATTAAATAATATTCTAAATATTTTCTATGTATTACGTTGTAATAATCCATAATATTAATAAAATTGGATCATGGAACTTCAAGGTTTGTCATATTGTTTGGCATTTTCTAAAATGGAACTCTGTTTAAGTAGGTTTATAAGGAAATGCAATCAAACATTTTTGGGTTCGCCAGTTTTTAAATAAAAAATTCACTCTTTAATTAAAAGATTAATTGCATTAAGCTTTTTATACAACAATAGACTCATTCGTCGCCTTTATTTGGGGTTTTTTAAGGCTTAAGGGTGTTTGTCAATCAATCAGACGGATCCTTACGTAGGCAATATTCCAATAATATATATACCGGAATAAAGCTTCTGTTTCTACCAAATTAAAAAGTACTCACTTCTCACTTAATTGAAACCATAAAATACTGGTACTTCGCACAAGAATTTATAGTTTTAAGCTAATTCAAAGACTTTCTTTTAGAAAATCTAAAGTTTCTTATTCAGCCAGGTTTAAAAAAATAATTTGTTTGAAAGTAGTCAAAATTTTAGAATGTCAAAATTTCACTCGAATTTTTGCAAGGATATTATCGTAAATAAATCAAACGGAGTCAAATTTTCAATTAAATAAATCCATTTTTAATAACATTTTTGAACGAGAACAATTTTAAAAGGGCTTCCACATAATCACAGTTTCTAAATTGCATTATTGGTAAGTGAAAGTTCCTTTGATCGCTAGGACTTGCCTATTTTCTGATTTTGTGGGTATTTGCTAAATGCGAGTTTAGACTCATTTTGTTCGCTTTTTTAAGCGTAATTTTCTTTTAAGTATGAAATTAGAAATTATTTAAGAATTGTTTTCAAACACAATTTAAAGTGTCCGATGCAGGTTTATTAAAACAATATCCTTGTTCACTTTCTGCATTTGCAAATGTCGATTTCCTCTGACTTTTGATACCAACGCTCATATTTGTTTAGATCCATATAGTCCTTGCCTAAAGTGTTTTTGTCAAATTATTTATATATTATAAGTATTTTAAGTTAACCTCCATATGCATTGCTATACAGCATCAAAAACCTTCACGCTATGTTCAATTTGCATTCTATGTTCTAAGAGGAAAATCGCATTTTATTAATACGAATGGTTAGAAGATGTTTTTTTTCTTAAAATATACCTATTTTAAGTAGCTTTTGCTCACTTTATTATCTTTTAAAATTTTAAAATACGTTTTTGAAACTAATTTGACATTAGTGGTGTCTTGTTTTGTAGCTAAACATAAAATGAAACAACGTATTTTTATAATATATTTGAATATATAAAATAGTTAAGATAAATCATTTCTTTAGACTCTGGTAAAACGTCGTATACTGAAAAATGTATAAATTCAGATACACAAATTTTATTTCGATAATTATTTAAAAATTGTTTTGTTTAGAGTTGTTTTTATTTACTGATTTGTTAACTCTATTTTATTTGATTCTAAGGAGAATATGAAGAATGCATTACATTTGGCACTGAGACACCGCCAATACTAGATTGGATTGCTTGGGAAAGTGCATATAAATTATTAGAATACAGTGAATAGTCAAAATATTGTGCAATGATCTCCATGCTGGTGTTTTTCAACAAATATCCCATGGGTTTGGCAAAATCGCTGCACAACACAAGACGAGAATTTAAAGAATGCAATTGAGAACAGTAATATTCATAAGCACCAAGTTCAGAGATATGCTATTTTAACTTTAGGACCTAAAGAATTGCAATTTTGAAACGAGATTCCAGTACACCGCCTTATGATTCAGTTGCATTTATCAGAGCTTTGCTAAAGTATTTGTAGATAAGCTTGTAAAAATAGAAGTATCTTCAACTTGAAGATAGAACTTACATTTTACCACTTGGGCATGAAAACAAAATACCTGCAATGGCATGCCAGCAGAATACTAGTAGACTTAGTTTTACAAAAAATATATTGCTATTCATGTTCTTTCAAGCTATTTGCATTTCTACAAATTATATTTTCAAATATTTTGCCGGATGCACTAAAACCGTGAAAATATTATTTATGAAGTAGGCATAAGAGTAAATTCGAATTGGGGACAACCTGAATCAATCCTACTTTTGATGATGCTAAAGCTGAAGAATGTATTCATGTCTATGCTAGCCGTGTGCAGTTCTTTACATTGCTTCCACTTGCGTCTTGGTGTAAACCGTCGTTGGTTTGTAAAATACGAAATGTAACTAAAATCCAGATTCCATATAATAAATAAATTAAGATTATTTTCATGCCAATAACCGTTACTAGCGGATAAAAACCCCGATTCATAATCATAAACGCCGTTCATACATGAGCGCTAAATTTGAACCCTAGCTTTCACTTTATCACAACCAAAAATTAATTTATTATTTGAAAATTAAATGTATAATAGTATCTTGTATATAAAGTATTATCGTCAAAACAATATAATAATAACAACAAAATGTGGAAATACAAGTATTATATAATTGTTGGCATTATAGTTGTAATTAATAAAATAAATACAATTATTAAAAGAACCATGACAAAAGGTCAAACATCCATTATCTTACCCAGACAGTGAAAGATCCAGAGATGTACGCCAAAAAGCTCTGAAAAGTTTAATCGACGTACTTAAACCACTTCATCCAACGGGCAGTCAACCAACTTATTGAAAAAAATATAAATGTATGTGAGGAAATGGAATCGATATATAAAGCGTATCTGTCTAACTGTCCAAAAATGAAATTACGAAACAGCTTGGTTTCTGCACGGGTCAAATCGCTGGGATGACGAGGAGACAGGAGGTTAAATATCGGAGTAAGCAAAAAAAGGCATTAAAAGCTGAACCAACAGTTCGAAACGATGTGAATTTGTGATTATCTTGTTATCATGTCATAGGTTAACTAATGCGGAATCGTGAAAACTGATTAGTGCTCATGACGAACACTGATTTTGTCATGATTGGAAGGGCCTTTAGCGGTTAATCTACTTAAACAAACACAGTAGAAATATTATATTTTAGTTGCGTTAGCGATAAACGATGAAATATTAATATTCTAATGTTTAATTGCTTTTCCAAAGAGCTATTTTGGCATGAAATTAAGATTTATTTACCAATATGTAAACTTTTATTAACTAGCCAATAAATGCCAGTGATGGAAATTAGATATTTTTATACATAATAATTTATTTCCCTACGTTGTTTCTGGAATAAAATTGATATTTAACGAAATCATTGGTAGAGTTTAACCATTATGTCACAATATCAGTCACATTTCCTCAAGTTAACAAGACGAAACTGCATCTCATCAAGCTGACTGGTGAATCATGCCGAAATTAATGTCTCTGATATATACGGAGTGAATTTCGGCCTCAGCAATGAGATAGTAATAACCAATGACCGAATGGTCGATGTACAAAGTGAATCCACCTTAGCTCTCGGGTATGAGCTCTCTGAAATGGTCAGTCGTTGGTTGGTCTTCTAAAATTAATTAAAACAAAATTTTCAAGATCGGGACTACTTTTCTGTCGCTTAAATCATCATACAGGCACAGCGAAAATAAGCTTTAAAGATGACAATACCAGTAGTAAATCAAAAAGATTCCACTGGTAAACTAAATTCAAGTGCTCATAGTAACCTAATGAGTTCAGGTTCACAAGGAGGACCATTTTCACTATTTTAAATTTATTTAAATTGGTCTAGTTCTGTAGGTTTTTTAAAATAATCTCATAATTTATATTTGACTTACTTTTTTATACTATGCCGGCAAGCAGCTAAAGCCATTTCTAGTCCCTTGTTGCCCCATAAAATAAACAAGAGGCGTTCGCTAAATGCACATCAGAGAGATGCAACTCGCCTGCATTCTTCGAACGTCACGAGAAACTAGTTGTTCCTTCCTTCCGATGCAGATTAAATGGTGCAGAGTATTTCACCGAAAATCCAAGCAATCTAGTGAGTGGTTCTTAGTCCTCAAAGCGCTCAAAAGATTCAGATGGTTTGATGTCTTAGGATAAACGGTCCTAAGCTAGTCTTTGGTGGGCTTTTTGATTTTCTGGAGTAATTATAAATACTCTAAAAATGCTCAAGGCATCTTTAATTCTCAGTGGTTTAAAATTGATGTTCCAAATCGAACAATTTAAAGGCGGTGAATTCCGGCAAAATTTAACCGGATAATATGTGATTCAAATTATTGAAAAAAGCCTATGCGCTGATTGAACAACCATTGCATCATGTTCTAAAATGTTAATATCATAAATATCGAAGACTTAAATTTAAATGTCAATTTGCACCATATAAAGCAGATTAAACCCAAAGGATTTTTAATGCACTAGATTCCAATATAAACAATATTATTAATTATATTATTTTGCAGAATTTGCATTGTTATATATTTTGGCTATTTATAGTAAGCATTAATATATTAATATATACATTTTATATCACTATATAATATGTGGGATTCCAGTACCGCAACATGCCATATTAAACCGTAAGGAGAAATAATAATACTGAATCTTTGGGTAAAAATTTGTAGTTTCTTCTAATCTTGGTGATAAAGTAGCATCTTGCGTTAAATCATCTTTTCGATAAATGATCACTTCTTCACGATAGAATGGATTCGAAGTATGTCAAAATTGATTAAACTTAAATTGTTAGTATTAAATGCCTTAACGCTTTAAAAGACTGTGGATATCTTAAAAAGAGGTGGTTAAGCTATCTAAACCGTGATTTCTCATAGAAATCGACACTACTTCCTAATCTTTTCAATAGCTAGATGGATTGGTAATGTATGCGTACTCCCCGCCATCACATTTGTTTAACTAGCTCAATTTGATGACCGAATTCACCTTGCAACAGTAATCAGATTGACTTAATTTTATCTAAAAAAGTGAGTTTAGTAATCTCCCCTAGTTACAACTTTTTTTCTAAATTGTTTGTTTATACAAAAGGTAATTTATAATCAGTATCATGAGACACCACATTGAGGGTAAACAAAATTAAAGGACTTCCTGTATAACACCCATGTTACACTTGAGAACACATAAGGAATAGAGAACAGGCTTTTTTGGATTTGACAAATGCTCATGTCCAGTCATTGGCAACTAAATATATTCTTAAAATATACGCATATGTTGGTGTTAGCATTAGTATGATAGCCCAAAATATTTATGAAATGGGTGTAGAAAATTGTTTGTAAACAATGGTGTGCTCACCATCGAAGTAGACGTGTCCGGATTAATCTGTTTAGCAAAACAATCTCTAGATGAAGAATAAAGGGGAAAAGGTAGGTGCCAAAGATATTTTTGAGACACAGAAGGTTATGATGAGGAATTCGATTCAAATAAACTAACCAGAAAAGAACTTACAGGATTGCCAAAGGGTTTATCTAAAAACGCCACTAGCGTCTATTACGCCACGGTGACGTTTTGGTAACATGCTCAAAAATTAAGCATTCACACCTACGAAGAGACCCACAAAGATACCAAATACCACGGTTGCAGCATAGGTTTTGACACGCTGCTCTACCTCTTCGCCCAGAGAGAGGTTTGAGTTTAATTTCCAGATACCGTGCCAAAGATACGCTACGTAGTATTTTACAGCCCCGAATATCTAGTAAATTAACCTGAATATTAACCATGCTTTCCCGCTGAAGGGCATCTTCCACTCTTCAAGCGTATTCCCATTTGTTTTCTATGTTGAAATAAAGTGGTAATAACAATTATTATAACTATTTTTACTACTACCAGTGATTTCTACATTCATGAAAAGGTGCCTGTTTGAAGGATAGCTTAATTTTTTATCGCAGTAATGGAAGCTATCCACATACTTCATGTATTGTTGCTTACTCGCAAGTCGGTTCTTCACAACTCTCTTCAGCCACATTAGCACTAAGCTAACAAAGTATGGAAGGAAATCTACCACCTCTAATATAAGGAGCATTCTGAAACCTATTTTTGTTTTTGGCATGGCACTAAATGTCCTTGAAAAATATAAGCTTAAACAACATACTTAAATAAAAGAATTAGGTTTTCCCAGAAAGCACTAAGCTGCTCTAGGGACCATCTGCCCATATTTTCAGCAGCGATAAATTCTACTTGAACATAGCCTATTAGGAAGTACGCAATTGGTGTTTTTGTTTTGTAAAATGAAAAGCTGGTTAATACTTTTTTATAACCGCTAATTAATCTGTTCAGCTTAGCTGAAAGCTGTAACAGAGCTCTTGGCAATGTCAACTTTACCATTTGACCATTTTTCTATGATAACGAAAACGCCTTTTCTGAATAAAGAGCCACAATCCTCACTAAAAGGACTATTGCCACTAAAAATTAGTTTCTGTTAATGTAAATGCCATGTCAGCTTGAAAACAGTTAGCTAAATGCAATGAATGGTTCCTCTTTGACAAGATAAAAATAGTAGCCGTGTATCAGGAAATATGTCCCGAGAAATATGACACTTTGTGAAAGGCAAAAAAGTGTTTAGCATGCTAAATGTTATGTTCTCATTATGAGTTAAAGACCTTTGCCATTATTCCAACCAAATGCATACGAAAACTAAATAAATTTAATTGACTACGCTAATATTTGGCATTTATAATCTTTATATGATCAAGCTTAGATATTTTCAAAATCTGACCTTATTTTTGTTTAGCTACGTCGATAGCAGCATAACTCCCAATCGAGGACGAGCCTAAAAGAAGCTTAGTTGGAATGAGCTACTACTAAGGTCGGGTGTTTCGCAGTGTTGTTGTCATAACTGGATTATCACGCCGAACGGTAACCATAATTTCGATACTATGTCTTTCAACTAACTTTTGATTTTGAATGAATTACCTCCGTTTTGCATTAAGGAGAATTCATGCGAACTAACATATCTTTCGCAAATGTGACTACTTTTACCTGTCACTATTGTCTGGTTGATGTATGTTTGCTATAATGGAATGACAGGTTGATCAGCGTATTCCCTCTGGTACCTATTGTCAAGGATGAGGTTACTTTGATGAACGCCAAGAATGCTGGTGCCACTACTTTTAGCTGAGTTAAATTTAAATACAAATGGCTGAAATATGATGTCAATTCCTTGTCAAATAAACGCCTGTCGCAGTGACACCTTATCACCAGGATAAGGTGCCACAATGTTACTTTACGAAATGGACAGAAACCCCAAGCATTCTGTTTCTCTCGTGAATGCGACAACCACTTTTATTAAATTACAAAATTGAAGAAGACGTTGGTGGATTTACATTAAATAAAAATCAGGCCTCGTTCGTAGTGCTAAGTAGATGTAGGCACCTGGCAAAACTCCGATGTCGTTGAAAGTGCCTGAATCGCCCAGTTCACTCCCTCGGTAGATCAACTGCAAGAACGCCAGGGAGACATTTTCGTCTTCCTCTTTTCTGGTCTTCAGACTCCGAATCGGGGCCATGGGCTCAAAAGTATACGCCAGTATTCCACTCATCCAGTTCTCGACGAGAACTTCCATCACCCAGCGGAGAAATTATGCCAGTCCACATTTTGTGACTTGTTCTAAAACAGGCACATTTGCTGAGCTGACAACAGTGATGACAACAATGATGCAGGTCATTCACCCATCAAATCTCTGAGTGGAATTTAAATCATGCATTATTACCAAGCGGTTCACAGCAATTTTAAAGGATAAGTTGTGTATCGAACCACTGATCAAGCAGAAATCATTTAAAATGACCTGTATTCCATCACCAGAATTAGCGTTCACAGCACACGTGAATGTGTGAAATTGCAATTCGCTCTCATTTAGTTAAACCAATCTCAACGGAAGGCTGTGTCTAGTTGTACGCGAAAAGTGCCCCTATCGCGATGACCTATTGGAATATGTATGCCCCTCTTAGTGGATATGTGCCGATTTTCTATCCAAATCCAGCAATCATATCTGTGCAGTCATTTCCGGGAAATGCGATCTATGCTGGCACCCTGGAAATGTCACTGCGCACTCTCTCACCACCCGACCACTCTGTATGTACTTATCGAATGGTTTCACGTGCGGAATTGGAGAGGATATTACCCCCTGAAACTGAGCTCGATAGAATACACACCGGTGTCTTGCCGGATGACCGTGTTTATGCACCGAGCGATATCATGCCGGGGGAATACTCGCTATTTCCCTCACTTAGGTCTTATGTTCTGTGAGTACCTTTTTTACTCATTCCAAATGTTCTGTTGCTTAATTGTCAACGAGGTTTCAAGGTTTTCCTCCCCCAATAGATACTACTTCACGAGGAGGAATCACGATAGAGAGAACGAACTTCGTCGCATGGTGAACCCTTATAATGCTGCAGAGCCGGAACGCGTCAATGCGCCCCTTCCTATGTTGATCGCTGGTGTCACTGTGAAAAACGAGAGCAACTTCATGCTGTATTTTGAGGGCGCGGACTCCAGAGGCTATCTTGCACGTATTGATGGCTGTGAGTCGTTTGTCTTCACTGCTGTCAGTGCTCATGTTGCACATGTCCTTATGTGCCCCTTATGTCTTCTTCAGATCCGGGTACAAATCCCACTGGGAACACGCCTCCACGGTATGATAGAGAAAGCTGGAATATCTTTGAATTTAATACCAGCGAAAGTCGTGCTGGATTGGGCGAGGCCTCATCCGCTCTTCAAGGACCGCCGATATTCGGAGGCCAGGGCTATTCTATCACAATGGGAACCCCGTTGGTCTACTGTCCTTATGCCAATAGTGGATCACAAGCTCTCAACTCTACCATTGACGCTATGGCCGGAATGACCTTGGGCCAGCAGATTCCCATGGAGGCCCCACCGCCCTCAAACTTTCCTACCAATCACCTCGCGACCTTTACGAACCCACTGCTCTCCCAGGCTCCTCACTGTGCCTGCATGTGCAACCTCCCCAGTCTGCCGATGATCACCCCGACACCTGCCCCCTGTGACTTCTTGCAGCCCTCAAAGGCCAACTTCGATGTCGGGGTTCTTACCGCTGGCGCTGTTGCCCCGAATGGTGTCAGACCAGTACGTGGCGTATACATCGCTGCCGCCAACCCCGACATCACTACCACTTCCACTACCACTACCGCTTCTAGAAGACACGGTGAGAGAAGTAATGGAACCGAGACCTCTGCCGCACCCTCGGGGAGCAATAGCAACAACGGCAGGAGGGGTCAGGCTGCTGTTGATGGTACTCGGGCCTTCTCCTCATCCCACTTCCACTCTAGGGCAGCGCATTAATCTAGTAGGAATGGACCCTTACCCCACGGCTTATTCGCATTCCGACTTTTATACATTCATGGTAATTGCATTTGAGATTGTCTTTTCATTCTTGTGGTCACGAATGGGGTTATTTATGTGGTCTATCTGTCGACTTATCACAACTTAGAGAGACCTCGTTGGCTGTCTTAGGTCAATCTGCATTGTAACCACTGCGCAGGCGCAGTTAAGTACTAAAGCAGTTACGGAACACAAATCAGTTTTCTACACGAGCTTAGTTCAAGCATATCAAACAAGAGGTGTAATGTGGCTGGATGGATTGACCCAAAGTGGCACTGACTAAGGTTTTGAAACAACTTTTGCTGACGGACTAATGGCAGCTCCATCTTGCTGTCGCTTCTTCCTTCAGCAACACCAAATATTTCTCCATAAAATGCCTGATTTTCATTCGTGGTAAGCATTTAAACATTTTAAGTGATGGCTCTAACTGGCCAAATTACAGCCCTTGAGATGCATAAGTTGCAAGTTAAATATCAGAGTAAGCAAAAAGGCATTAAAAGCTGAACCAACAGTTCGAAACGATGTGAATTTGTGATTATCTTGTTATCATGTCATAGGTTAACTAATGCGGAATCGTGAAAACTGATTAGTGCTCATGACGAACACTGATTTTGTCATGATTGGAAGGGCCTTTAGCGGTTAATCTACTTAAACAAACACAGTAGAAATATTATATTTTAGTTGCGTTAGCGATAAACGATGAAATATTAATATTCTAATGTTTAATTGCTTTTCCATAGAGCTATTTTGACATGAAATTAAGATTTATTTAACCAATATGTAACGCCATAGCAACTACCGTTAACTCGCAGAGGTCATTGAGTAGAAGCACATGGAGCTCTAAACATGTAGAATAAAGGGAGCTCTGATTAACCAGTGATCCCATAACTTCCAAACACACTAACCGTCCAGTCATTCGTAACCGAGCACGGCTACGAGCAACACCTATTACACACTTCGCCCAACTTGTGTAAATCAAAATGCCCCAAAGCCATCAGCTACTCAATGCCGCTACAAACAAATCACAGAAGACAGCTCAAACCACACCGAATTTACTGCAACAAATTCCTTTAATAGGACAATGTCAAGTAGGAGGGACTGCTAACAAGCAGACAATTACTGATCAAATGTGGCTGCCCTGAGTGCTCCTCAAAGTCCGTTCGTTTCTCAGCACGAGACTGCTGAGTTGTGTAGCACCCCCGCAAATGCACAAATTAAGTGCTGGTCGCATGTCCTTCAACGACTGCCATCCTCGCCCCTTTATAAAAAAACATGGATGTCATTCATCCAAACAATGCTATTCAATTTCCCGCGATGTCACAGGAGCAGTGGTTGGCACCTAGTGGCATGGAAAAAAAGGAAGTGATTTTGGAGGGGGAGGGAAGTGAGGAAGAGGCGGCGGTGGCGGTGTCAGCGGCAGCGATTTGTGCAGTGCCTATGCTCCCACTCGTACACTCTCGTCCTGTTTTGTCGGAAGCGCCCACACGCAAATATCGACCTCGCCCTCGGATCAGTGGAATTAGAGTTCGTTGAGCCCTGTGTGGACGGCTTTCATCTGATCCAATTCAGACGCAACGATGCCTCGACGCCCCTGGGTATCTTTTTCACCTTCTACAAGGGAGAGACAGGCCGCGGTGGAGGGGAATTGCGCATCAGTCGACTAGCGGGTACGTCTCACCTGGTGGCGTGCAGTGAGCAGCTGCGTGTTGGCTACCGTGTCTTGGCCATCCAGGGAGTGCCGGCACAGCTCCTCAAATTCGAGACCATCACCGACCTCGTCAAAGGCAGCCTTCTCGTCACCATCAATGTCACTCGCATCTGAATTAATATGGATCTATGATATCCATCCAAGTATCTGTTGAAGCTTCGCGGCGTACATCTCTGGATCTTTCACTGTCTGGGTAAGATAATGGATGTTTGACCTTTTGTCATGGTTCTTTTAATAATTGTATTTATTTTATTAATTACAACTATAATGCCAACAATTATATAATACTTGTATTTCCACATTTTGTTGTTATTATTATATTGTTTTGACGATAATACTTTATATACAAGATACTATTATACATTTAATTTTCAAATAATAAATTAATTTTTGGTTGTGATAAAGTGAAAGCTAGGGTTCAAATTTAGCGCTCATGTATGAACGGCGTTTATGATCATTGGCAAAGCTTCTTGCTAAAAGACTTGCCTTTATTTCGCTAGTCTTTTATTTGCTGGACGAAGCGTACAATCGGATTACCAAAATGATTTGTCTTTAGACGAAGAGTAAATGCAGTTGTTTTATGAAAATATCCTCAAGTCATCAGCACCAAGGGGTGATTAAATGGCAGGCAGTACCACTGAATTTTACCAGGATGGCAACGCATCAACCTTGTATTCTTCATTTTGAGTAATAGACCGTAATTCGGTATGCGAGCATTCAGTGTTTCATGCGTTATGATTCTTCAATATGCTTGTTTTCACGATTGTGTGCGAAACATTCTTAAAACCCTAATTTGACAGCTGGCTGATTTTTTTCTGTTGGGTCATGGTTTATAAGTTCTTTGATAATATTTTCATCATGGAAATGGGGATTATCCTAATGATAACGTATAAAGATGTGCTGATCAACACAAGGACTTGATCGAATAAATATCTTTTAACATTTCGCAGAAGTGTGACGATAGCTTATGATATAACACGTGGAAGTGATTCCGAAATACCACTTGGGTAGACGAATTCTTCGACTCTGTCTTTGTCATCGTCGTCGTTGTTGAGGCCATCTACAACTACCATTGACTCTAAATGGGGCGCATATGGGGAAGGGCCTGTGGAATTGGAATTTATTGAGCTTTGTGTGGACGGATCTTACCTGATGCATTTCAAACGCACCGATTCCTCGGTACCCTTGGGCATCTCCTATACCTTCGACAGGGCAGAAACAGGCAGCGGTGACCGCAGAGGCGGTGGAGGGATACTGTGCATCAGTCGACTGGCGAGTGCATCCCACCTGGTGGCGTGCAGCGTGGCGTGGCAGTCTCCTTTTCATCATCAACGCCATTCGCAACTGAATTAATCTGGCTCTGTGATATCCATCTAATGATATTTGGCAGCCTTGTGCTTCTGGGGACATTAGATTAGCCTTGGCTCTTTCTATCGCAGTTTATTTTGTACTGAATTTCAATAGATTGCATATATTCATTTATAGGATTTTTGCTTTCGTTTAATTCGATAAATTTCTTAATCTCATTCGGGATCGGGATGGCATTCTTTATCTGTTATCGATTGTTGTATTCATTCTTCACAATGTGACTACATTGGTGCCACTCATTTTTTCAATATATTTACATTTTTGTCTTGTTGCTAACTGAATGGGAGAATCTTTTGTGTGTTCTGCTGTAGTTCACATTATGAAATGTAGTCGAATGTTATGGGCTAATAAGCACAACAGATACAGCGGTGGTTACTTATGAATCTTTCGTTGTTGGACACTCGTAATCTGCCTGTAACCTGTAACACATTTAAGTTACATGACCTCAGCTAGCAATATTTCGGCTGCTATTTTGAAGATTAAATTAGATTCGACTACCATCAAACATTTTTAAACAAATAGCACAATCAAGGTTTCCTGTATTTCAGTGTCTTAGCCTTAACTGTACATGCGAATAATGGGCCTTCCATTTTTTGAGCTCTAAATACTTCGCTCTGATTGGTTCAAGCTATTTGAGTCCACGCCAATTCACTTTTACTGCGTGGCCATCGAAAATGACTCACACAGTGTGTGTTGCCCAAATACACAGTAAGATGCCTCTTCGAACTTTCAACAACTTTGGATTCATACCATTGGAACATAACAAAGCAAATATTAGTAATCGATCGCAGCGTCAAAGCAACTTTAAAGAAGTTCATGGTATCAGCTAAACCCAAATAGGAGTAGCATACAACAAATTACATCAAGAATAATGTGTGTATGAATGAAATGTTAGTGTACAAACCATAAGAGGTTTTATTTATTTATTTATTTATTATGAAAATGGCTAATATTTTTGGTTTGCAAGCGTCCCCATTTTTAAAAAATGATAAGATGATGAGTCATAAGTCCAAAATGATCCTGAAAAAGAATGAGCTTGTTCACGCTTAAACAATAGAAACCAGTTTTAAAGCTCAAGTGTGAACAAATTAGCATGCTAGAAAAATATGCGTTATTGGTCAAATATTTCGCATCACAATTTTTCATTCCAAACAACTGCAAAGATACACCTAAAATCAGAGTGGAGTAACTGACGTTGCAGCAAGGAATATTCGTGGTTACTGCTACAAAATCTAACAATCGCCTTTAGAGGAAGAAGAACTACACTGCAGTCAAAACCGACATTATTAATTGCTTTATTTTCTTCTTCAGTGACTCGAGAACAGAATGCTGTATGGACAGTAACCATTGCGTAACCATTGTTAGTGTAAAGATACGTCTATGGCGGTGATTTGTTAGAAAATAGATGGAGAAAAAGTGGATCGTATGCAAGAACTCTATTTCAATACTATTTTCGTTTTTGTTACCCAAATTCGATTGCTTTTCGTTTCGTGCGGTTATATATAGCATTATCATGATGTTCTCCAATCGAATCAGTTGCAGTTTTGCAAACGCAGCTTAATACAAGAAAAATTGTGGTTTACCTATCGGTATAAAATTACTCATATAACAAAAGCATCTTAGTTATACAATAAATCAAGTTTCGAATTTGAAGCATGGGATTTTCTCAGAGTTATTGCATTTAAAACTGAAGTATGAGTCAGGATATCACTTGCAAGGTTATCAATGCAACCACCTTTTTCAGTTACGATAGTGGTGTTTGTATTGACTGTGGCTGGTGCTGCGCATCCGGAGTTGATGAAGTTCTTGTTTTTGTTTGGATCAATTGCAAGAAGTTTCCCTTCTTTGATAGCCGTCATAGTGGCCACGTTGGCCGTAGTTGCGTTGGATTAAGTGGTGTCTGCGTATGTGGCGATCCTATCACTTTCTTTGCACGTTCTTTCTAAAGCTTTCCCTTCAGCTACTTAGTGCGTTCTACTTGGGTAAACTACACCATCACTGGAGTAGGTTGCCCTAGGTTGAACAGTAGTAAGAGGCAACTGCTTTGGTGGTTGCGGTGGGAGTGGATGTGTCAGAAACATTGTTGGTAAACCTGGGCTAGCTTTAAACGCATAAATCGTGAAAATTATTAAACTGACTGAATGAATATCGAGGCGGAAAAAAATTCGCTTCTTCGGTAGAAGACTCCATAACGATACCGAATCGGGTACAAAGTCTGCCTTCCTGACTGATTGCAGTATTTAAACACCAGTCCTCCTACTTCTCAATCATACTAACATTTCCAGCAGAGGTTCAATCTACATGGCCAGTTTCCCCAAACCAAAGAAAATGGAGATTCCTCATCTCCTCACCTAGGCTTCCATTTAGCTCTCCACTCAAATTTCATTTCCGAGGCAGCTGCAATACTCAACCATCTTAACGCCAAGCTTTTTTGGGTTACTGCTACTTTCCGCTCACATTCCTCACTGTTTCTCTTTGGTGCAAGTTTAAGACACAGGTACTATCACATTTAGACTGCCTTCGAACCTTCAAATTCAATACTTAACGGCGTCTCTGCCGGGTCTTTGACCCCAGTTTTCTCAACCGTCACACATCGATCTACGATACTCACACTCAACGGATCGTCCGCATCAGGCCCCTTCCCACTGGCTCACTCACTGGTCCTCGATGACCAATCGGACCCAATCGGACCAACGGACATTAGCCTATTTGATCAACTCACAAACACTCGGATTTTTCTTTTCTTATTCTGTGTATTTTCCCGCTTTTATCAGCCCGGCTCCCTCGAACTACTCGTGACTTCCCCCGTCTCCTGCACAAACGTTGCGGTCGCTCTGCAATCTCCACTTCTCGACTGGCTGTTTATCGAGTGTGTCTTTTGCACCAACCAACGCTCTAGGGGGAGTATTGTGGCGGCATGACGCCATTTTTACCTAGTTACCGGACTGCCTTTGTGGCGAACCAGGTCCACCGAGCCATTTCGATCATACGCTGCCAAAAGACGTTCCAGTTCCCACACCTCCAAAGATTCCCCCTAAGAACCTCTAAACCTTTACTGTGCGATTAAAACGTTCCTTATATTCCAGTTTCAATACCGATGGCACTTGATTTTACTATAATATCTCATGATCCTATCTCTAGTTGCAAAAGTACATAATTGTATAGCATGGCACGTCCTTACATGAAAGCCGAATAGCTTGCCGAATTATATACTTTTTAAACACAATATTAATTAGTACCTTTGTGCTTTATAGTACTTTAGAGTTAGACATTGGTGATATCTTGTTTTGTATTTAGAAATAAGATGAAACAATGGCTACTTTTCATAATATAATTAAATTTAAAAAAATTATTAAAATAGATTAGTTTTCTAGACTCAGGACATACGTTGTGTACATAAATGAAAAAATTCAAAAAGGAATCAATATTTTGATCATTATTTGAAAATAATTTTGGTTAAATTTGCATTTATCTGTTGATTTTTTAAGCTTATTTATTATTTGATTTTACAGAGGATATGAAGGATTAAATTGATAAAGAGATAAATTTTAGAAAGAATAAGGAGAACGGCAGAGGCTGAGGCAAGGTTATTGATAATCCCTAAAACTTCTTTAACGAAGCCACTAAAATTGATTTTTAAAGAAAACATTTGTAGTCTATTCGACTCAGGCCTTAGCTAATATTGTGATAGTGAAAACTAGTTTGTGAATCCTAAACAAATTTACGATCCTTTCTTTGAAAATTGCTTGCCTAACTTTAAGGAAATGACTTTCAAAAGCAACAAAGCTTGCGCTATGTTGTTTAGAAAGATATTTGTAGATTAAAATAGGAGTTAACCTATCCACTTATTCCTTTGAAACCGTGTTCAGAAGGTTTGAGATTTTTACAAATTCGACAATTCCATTTATACGCCTGAATTTAAGATGTGAATGAATTATGTTTGGCACTGACGCACCGTCCATACTTGATTGGATTGCTTAGGGAATTGTACATAAAGCTGTAGGATACAATGAATGGTCTAACAATTGCACACTGATCTCCATGATTGTCTTTTTCTACAAACATCCCATAGGTTTGGCAGGAACCGCTGTACAACACAAGATGAGAATTTAAGGAACGCACTTGAGAACAGTACCATTCATAGATGCCTAATTCAAAGATATGTAAGTTGGCCTTTGTGACATATAGAATTACTATTTGGAAAAGAGATTGCAATATACCACCTCCATTATTTAGTTGAGTTTATAAGAGCTTTGCAAGAGCATTTCTAAACAAGCTTCTAAATGTAGAAATATCCTTAAATTGAAGATTGAATTTGCATTTTACCACTTTGGCAATAAAAACACAACACCTGCAAGAGCATGCCAGCATTAAATATCAAATGTATCGATTAAATGCTGATATTATCAATAAAAACTTTATTACTACATTAATGTTGTTATTGAGAGTAGCGTAGAGTAGCCCAATAAAGTCCAAGGTATAATTTTCCCACCTATTGATTCCATATTTTATTCACCTACTTTGAGCTGAAATTTGTCTAGAGAATTAGAATAGCAGACATCATATTTTTATTTTAATTCTTGTTAAATCGTCTACGTTAGACACAAAACCTCACGAATTTAATTGATTAGCGAAGCAGCTCACCGAGTATTTATTTCGCTTAAATTATGTAGATGTCATTTATGTAATAGGCATAAGAGTGATTTCTATTTGTTGGCAACATGAATCAGTAAAATGCGTAAATCAATCCTACTTTCGATGATGATGCTAAAGCTGAAGAAGGGGTTGATATCTTTGATAGCCGTGTGCACTCCTTCATTAGAGTGTTTCCATTGCGCTTTGGTGTAGATCTTCGTGGATTTATAAAATAATAAATCTGATTTAGTTCCAGATTCCACATTACGTAAGATAATAATATTTGCTATACAAATAACCATTACCATTGAGGAAGAACTCGGCATCAAACAAAAATGTATGAATTAGATTTCCTAATATGGTGGCTGAATTTAAGTGAATATCAACATTGCAATTATTGGACTGTGCATGACATTTAAAAACGGTGTCTCTAGAGAGTGCTTATTTGATAAAAACTAAGAATTTAGAAGTATATTAGCTAAGATTTAAACACTAAATGCATTGCAAATCGGTGCTCCTTTCGAAAAAGAATATTATTTAAAAAAATTATGAGAAGCATCTGAAGCAGAAAAGGATGCACTGAAATCTGGTTGTTTGTTGTGGCCATTGGGAAAAATAGTTTAGTTTCTGGAAACGGAAAGCAAGATTATGGAATAGGCATTCCTTTCATATATGTTGCAATCTCATAGCAGGAGCTGCAAGTATATAAGGGCGATTCATATCAGAGCAGGTTGCAAGTATGCAAGCAGTGTACCTACTCACGTTGTCAGTGATATGCGCCTTAGGCTGCTCATCATCATCGAGCCACTACGAGTTATTTCATGATGGAAAAAGTATGTCGAAATATGGAGCTTTCAATAATTGCATTCACTATAGAAGTATGCAGCGACTTCGCATATCATAATTCGGAGGCACTTGATGTCACGTTGCTTTACTACGTGTATAAAGCCCTGCATGGCCTCTGCCTGAAGGAGGGGATAAGGCAGATACGATTTGACGGCAACACCTTCGATTGGTATGCGAAGTGCTGGCCTGATTATGGCGACTTTAGATGTAGACTTCTGCTGGGCCATGTGATGTTCCTTGGCTATGACGCGCCGATGCTGGTTCGCCGGTCAGTCTAATTTAGCCATATCTTCTATGCAAAATTCCGCAACAATTTATGCACTGGGACTGCGGTAAATGATATGAATTTTGCCAATCCCTAGAATTCCCACCTTTTTTAAAAAATTTTATGTGGTGACTTAAACTCACGCGCTGCTTAGAAGCCTAATGCGTTGTCAGATAAGCGATACGTATATGCCATTCCTGCTGTTGCTGATGTGGATAAGCCTAAACGAGTAGTAAATCAGAAACCAGTGCTGCTATTAGGTCATCAATAGACTAAGAGATCTGAAAGCTCATTTGCCCTTGTTCGTATTGACCATTGCATTTCACTCTTGAAGATCATAACACTGCACCAGTGGCGAACGTGGCACATCTCATGGTCCACCCAAGTGTGCGGTTTCAGCAGTTTAAAATGCTTAGAATAACCGGAATTCGACCATTCACTTTTACTCAATTCTATGGGTATCCTCCCCAAAATCCCTACCTGAAATCCCTGAAGGACACACTTCTATCCGGGTTTTGCGAAGCACTCAATTCGATTGACTGCAACACTGCTTAAATTGAAAAGCAATTGTCATTTGCCACTTATTTTGGGGACGAATAAAAGTACCACTTACCATCAAAGGCCAAGATAACTTCTGCTTTTCGATTTTTGGTACGGAAGAAAATTTGCAATATTGATACGAATAAGTGGCCACTATACTTTTTGCAAGTTGGACCAAAATAAACAGTCTAATTATTATCTGCAATTGCTCTAGCAAATCTCTGAAAAGCACAACAAAATAATGGAGGTGGTATATAGCAATCTCGTTTCTAAATTGTAATTCTTCATGTCCTATAGGTCAACTAACATGTCTTTGAATTTGGCGTTTATGAATTTTACCATTCTCAACTGCATCCTTTGAATTCTCCTTTTGTGTTTTTCGATGGCTTTTGCTAAACCTATAGGATATTTGTTGCCAAAAACCAGCATGGAAATCGGTTTACAATTTCTAGACCCTTTACTGTATCCTACAGGTATGTATACATTTATATTTTTGGTAAGGAACAAAATTTGCCGTAATGAAACCAAGAATAATTGGCCACTATAATTTCTTAATAAACGGTCCCGTTATTGACTTATACTCTTCCCGTTTATTAATCAAGTAAAGACCGAATCAAGCACTATAACACGTACATTTTTCACACTACTATTTATTAAATAAAATTCTTGCTTCTATCAGACTGTACTTATTTAATTCCACTTAAGTTATCAAGTATTCATGTCTTAATTACCAACATGAAAAATAATTCAAATCATATCCATCATATTTAGTAAAAACTTTGTCTAGTTTAACTTAATTAAACACTCGGTGAGCTGCTTCGCTATGCAGTTCAATTTGAGTGATTTTGTTACTAACGCAGAGGATTTACCAAAAATTGCAATTAGATTATGATATTTCTCATTCGAATGCTCTAGAAGACTGTTGATAATTAACTAGACACATTTCAGCTCAATGTGGGTGAATCGAATTTAGAATCATTATACCCTGAACATAGTATGTTTTATGAGTTCGTAAGAGGATTTTTTGGCCTGGAAGATGATTCTAAGCTACTCTTAATAAAAATAAAATGTTAATATTATTATTGTTATTCAATAATTGCTGAATAGCGTCAACGTTGTAAAGGC